>JANHGL010019429.1:0-48293 GCA_024611195.1 Ceyx melanurus | reverse complement strand
ACAGCTCTGCTCAGTCAGCACTGCACCTTCTTCAGCAGCTCCTGGAATCATTGCCCACAATTTCTTCTCTGAACAGTTGGCCCCTCGCCCAAGCCCCAGCGTCCCTCCCTCCCTCCGGCTGCCCGGAGATAGAGCAGCGTGTGCGAAGGGAGCGGTGCAGAGCGCGGGTGCTGAATCACGGAATGGGTCGTGTGGATAGGAAAGCAGCGAGCCCTTTTGCCCTGCAGCGTGCATAGGTGACTCATCTTTGGGGCGGGTGTGTTAGAGAACTTGGCCGGACTTGGAGAAATCCCGGGGAGCGATTATTTCCAAGGCTCCGAATGTGTACAAATAGTCTTGAGAACCCTTGTCACGGAGCTCAGCCCTTCTCCCTGGTCAACGAGGCTCCAGTGCTGTGTTCGAATCCCAGTCGGTAAATGGCCTAGGGTAGCACACAGGTACAAAAGGAGGGGAGGGAAGGAGCTACATTCACCACTTTTTGATGTAAAAATAAACAGAGCTATCTAGACCTTTATACTTTGCCTCATTCCCATTTTTTTCACTTGCCAGTTTCAGAAATCCTACATTTGAATGGCTCACTGTGGCAAATAGGACTTCTGCTGGCCTGTTTTCCTGGGAAGCATTTCACAACAAAAAGCCTTAGTTGGTTCATTTCTTAGGTGTGTAAGAAATTGCACCTTTGTGCCATTGCCCTATCTGCGTGTGGAGCTACAGGTCGCAGATGTCTCCATCCATCCATAGATATGGATAACTGCAGAAAGCCACCCCTTTTGCACAGCCATGCAAGGACAACAGCTTGGTTGTTGGCGTGACTGCTTGGCCCTGATACTGACAGTGTGCTCGTTTCTGCCAAAATAAAATATATGTGAAATATATAGTGCAATGTTTGTGTTACGAAGCCTGCAAATGAAAACATCAATACCCTGCTCGTCCGACTTCGGACACGGGAACTCGCTCCGGTTACATGTTGTCTTAACACAGGAGAAAGTGCCTTTGAATTTTAACTGGGGGAAGTTAACATAATTTAACTGAAAATATTTAATGCTATCCAGGCCCAGACTTGGGTGGAGGAGGGAGAAAAAGAGCTGAGAGGGGGAGGAAGAGGGGAGTAAAAGGCCACAGCCTCTGCACAGTGGGATGGCTGGTGTGGCATTTGCTGGAGTTGCCAGGTTGCCATCTGGTCTGCTACAAAAAATGGCCATCTCCTGAAGCCCTGCTTGCGTGTGCGGCTCGGCTGCGCATGCACAATGGCCGGGGTGACTCTAGGATGTGTCACAGCTACTATGCATGTGCAAATTGATTTGAGCTGAGCAGGCTGTGGGCTCAGATCAACTGCTACGTGTGTGGGGAAAAGCTGCCACATCCCACAGCCGAAAGACATCCCGTGGAATGGCTGGATTCCGCGCACGGTTCAGCCGGTCCTCCCGTGGAAGTGGTTAACGCCTTGAGATCTCCTGCGAGTGCTTCAGCTTTGGGCTTTGTCTCTTAGGAAAAGCAGATGTGGGGGTTTCACTTTTTTCTCTGTTATTTCTTTACCTAAACTGTATGTAGTGATCCCAATATCAAATCTAAGGGGAGATGGGATGGCATCTGCTTGGTGTGGCCTGGTCTAGGCCAAGAGCACGCTGAGGGACTTACACCTGCTAATCCCACTGCTGGGCAGGGTCCTCTTACCTGCCCAAACAGAGCTGGGCAGGGCTGTCCTCTGAACTGCTGCAGCCGTTGCTGAGGCCATCGAAGGAGTGAAGAGCTCCCTAGGCCTGAGAGAGGCTTGTGAGCAGCAGCCCAGGGCAGAGCTGGAACTGGAGGAGACTGTGCTTGCAAGAATATTGTCACTGGTGAAGGCAGGGGTCACACTAGGAGAAAACGTGTCACCAAACGTAGATGCAGGGTAGGAGTGCTTTGTTGATTCAGGATGTTTGAACAGCTCTGTAAGGAACACTTTTACATTTATACCTGGCCTACACTAGCCACCTATTGTAAATTATCTCTGTTTGGAAAACACATGTTTTTACAGCAAAGATGGAATACTAAATGAACGGGCTCTTGGCTTTACTGAGTGTTAAGATCTTCCAGTTAATTGTCAACTAACTCAGGTGAACTGACAAATTATTTCTTGTTTTGTTTTTTGTAACTTTCAAGGGTAGGCAGCCTTGAAACTTTCACCTAGATTTTTACTTTCTAACCTTCCTTAAAATAAACATTTGTGTGTTTATGGAAATGTTTCCATAATCCAAGTGAGACCTTTGCAGTACTGATCAAACAAGGCATGGTTTTAACTGCAGAGCGTCTCAAGTTGTCCCAGTGTGTTTAATGACAAAGAGTGATAGTTTCACAATAGAACAAGTTGAAGACAGGACACTGTCTTAAATAGTCTAGTTGAGAAAAACGATCCTGTTATAGAAATAATTACAGGCAAATGACAATTGGTAAACAAATACCATTGTGCCATTATACAACTAAAGCGGTGTATGTAACAAATAATGAGAAAATGATTCCAGATTCTATCAAGAATGGCTTCCAGATACTTTCTCCTTTATTACATCAGTTCAGAGCTCTGCCAGCTTAATGATCATTCACTATATAAACCCAAAAGTTGAATTTTTGTTCTCTTCACATGTGTTTCCCTTGCAGAAAAGATCACTGTGTTATCTCAGACTTCATTTGGGATACGTCAACAACATGCTGACATTTTCACTGCTCAGTATATTGAACCACTTTGTCTTTAACCTGTGCTGATAACTGACTGTAGTGAACATCTGCTTCCTTCAACATGCTGCTCTGAAAACCAGGGAGATTTGGGTGCCAGTGCAAATCCCATTTGGCTGTCCCTGACACAGTAGCCAGCTGCAGGAAAATGCAGTGGGCAGTTGAGGGAAGTAACCACATCAGCTGCCCATGGGAGTTCTTTACATCTCTGTTGCTATTCACCCAAGTAGTTCAGAAATAGCTAAATAACTGGTTGGGGGGGTTATTTTTCAGCATTAAAAAAAAAATAGCCCCAAGAAAATTTGAAAGCATTCTAGACAAAGCCTAAATGGAAGATCACATCCTACAAACACGTGACTCCCAGTTTATTTGTGCTAAACTTGGCTGGACTGAAAAAAAGTCAGTGTATGTTAATTGTCATATGCTAATAAATGTGTCGTAGAAGTCTAGCTTTAAACTTGAAATGTTTGTTTCTTCTTTCATCAGTTTTGCTTACTTGTCATCTTGTAGATCTGTCTCACTTTAGGCAAGAGCACAGCCTGGTTAGTGGGTACGACTTACCCTTGAGCATTGGTGACTTTCCCAGCAGTCTGCTGAGATGCTGCTGCAGGTGGTGGGAGATAATCCTCACTGCCATCCCAGCAGCATTCCCAGACAGCTGCAGAATTCCAGCTACCAGGTGCTCCAGAGCTATGGACAGATAGTCCAGAGCTCCAGTCCCCCTAAAATCCATCTGACTGCTCTCTTTGCAGGCACTGCTGTTCGCAGGCTAAGGAGAAAAAAAAACCCTTCATTTTCTTGCCTGCTCCTCACCACAAAATACCCTGATTTACATTCTACAAGAGCTGCTCCCCACACAAACTGGTCTAGAGTTGGAATGAACATGGGCTAATCCAGTCCAGGCTCCATCCCCTGCCTGCTTTAACTCCACCAGTTTAGTATGTGCTGAAGGCAGCCTTGCCCACGCTGTGATCTGTGTGCTCACCTCACACCTTTACACCTTGGTCTTACCAAACCCTGAGGCCTTTTCATCATATTAAGCTATTTAGAGTGGGCTAATGTGACTGAGAAACACACCTATTTTATCCATTAAGACGAGGCCAAAAATGTTAAGCGCTCAAGATGCAAACCCCCAGGGCTCGTTTATATATCGAGTTATTACACGTGGAGGCTTTTATCTTCATAAGAAAATATTCTTTTTGTGCACACCAAAGTGTGAATTTAAAATAGTGGTTATAGTATAACCCTCATGAGGAGTCATTCTGGCATCTTCTGGCTTTTTTTTTTTTTTCAGATTAATTTCTTTATTTCATTTAAATGAAATCAGAAAAGGCACTTCTATTGGATTGAGTTTGTCCACATGCAGAATTATTCTTGCCTGACTGGCAGTATTATTCTTAATAATACTTTCCTATGTGGAGAAGCTTTTGTCTGTTAGGAATGTTAATTTTGCACATTTGCACTTAATACCATCGCTTGTTTACGTTTGAATCCTGTTATTTTGACAAGTGGTAGCTGATGCACTGTTCTGAAATGAAGTTATTCCACAGCAAAGCCGTGATCCTGGGGTTGCTAAATTAAGCAGATGAGTAAATGCACAAATAGTTTATCTGAAGACAAGTACCTCCTGAATGAAGTTTATTCTGCACTTAAGCATTTGCAGAAATGCTTTAAATTCTTCTTAACTAGCAATTTATAGAACTTGTTCTTATAAGGAACGGTGCTCTATGTTGTATTTTGTTAGCAGTCCTGTGAAGTCACATAAAACACCCACAGCTACAAACTTCAGTCCCATCTTTGTGACTTGCCCAATTCATGGCAATTCCAGTCTTGTTTACCACTCTAATTCCATCAGCTTCAACAGTCTGTTTTAGCTTTGACATATATGTGGTGGGGCAGCAGAGAAACAAAATCATCTTTTGTGACATTTGTCAGTCACCTGATCTTCTTCACCAGACAGGCATCACAGTCAGAGTGAAATCCCATTTCTCTCTGAAGCCAGCCCCCCGAATGCCAGCAGCAGGCACCCAGGGCAGCAGCTGGGCACTCTGCGGGCACCTCTGGGGACAGAAAACAGACTGGTGTGAAGGCTTTATCGTGCAGCAAGTTAAATAAATGTTTGCTGTTTGCAGGAGTGGTGCATTACACTGCCATTGCTAACAGAACGAACAGAAACCTGGCCTTGAAACAGCCAGAGGGGTTTGTTTGTGGCAGAGGTTTGGGAGTAGGACTGTGGGTTTATTGTCGTCTTTACAGCACTCAGTGCACAGGGGTCCTAGTTCCTATTATGGGATGCTGTAACAGGAATTTAAATACTGTTAGTAGAAATAACCTCAATAACCTTGTAATCTACTGGCAGTTTTGTGAGGAAATCACATCTGTCCCGGGAGGGGTGGTCTCACTTTTAATGGAGGTGTTCTAATGTGGGAGAAGCAGGTGCCTGGGGTTGGAGTCAGGTAAACACGAGGAACCCGATCCTGTCTGCAGCTGTTTTCTTCAATAAAACTACATCTCTGAGCAAGAAGGGCAGAATTCAGCCTTTGGTTTTTGAAGTTAATTGCAGACAATTAATGGGAATGTGTCACCTACATGAGGTCCTGCCAGAATTCTGTCCTTCACTTCTTTGGTTACTAATGTGTTCTACCAATTAGCTAGTACCCATATGGAAACAATAGCAGAGCCTCCACGGTGGAGACTATGCTGAGATTCTAAATTACATATATAATAAAGGCTGTGCATGTGTTTTCTGGCTGAGAACAACGTTATATTTCGGCCTCAAGCAAAAATTTTCTCCAAGCCATAGCCCCTCAACAAAAACATGCTTTTTAATGAAAGTCCTGACAGCACCTTAATTACAGTGCAGCAACATTACCAGCGTAATCCCATTTCATCCTTAGGCAAGGAGAGTGTCCCTGGGGGCCTGGCTGCCTTTCTTTGCTGGTGACCAGTTCTGCAGAAACGGCCTTTTGCCCAGTGCATTTTTTCTGTCAGCTCTGCTGTGCTGTGGGGGAAGATGCATGGGAAGCTGCTGGTGCTCATCTCCCCACGCTCCCTGCAGCCCTGGGCCTGGAGGATCCAACAGCACCCGGGGATGCCCACCCTGCAGCCAGCTGCTTGGCATCCCCCCAGCCCCTCCGACGGCCTCCCATGGGAGCCCAGTGGGAGCTGGAAGTTCCAGTCCCTTTGTGCCAGATGGGCTCACCCTGACTCTTCCCAGCAGCCCCCAAGCTGGCTGCTGTGTACGTGCCAGTGCCCAGAGATGATGCCCTTTGTCACTGAGCCCTTCCACTGGCTCCAGTAACACAGTGGAGAGGCTCTCCCAGTGCAGTAATAAGTTCAGTGAAGTGGCCTTGCTGCAGATGCAGACTCTTGCAGGGTTTGGATGGGTGGCTAAAACATGGTTAGTTTCTCAGTACCATTTTGATTCAGCGAGTATATTCTGTGTGTGGACTGTGATATTGACAGGACTAAGCTGCAAGGCTGTTTGAATCTGGGATCATTTCCTACCAGAAATATGGAGTGATATATATGGACATGCATAAGCACAAGGGGGTACTTGTGGTTCTTAACATTTCTTCTCCTGCCTGCTTAAATCGGAGTAATAAATCTGTGTGATCAAAAGAGCTAGAATAATCAATCTCTCCTTACATACTTGATCTGAAAATCCTAATTAAGGCTAGAGAGAAATTAAACATAAGATTTCTTGTTCTCTCTACAACACTGTCAAGTACAATACAGTCTTCTATTGTGGAACTCCTACAATTCTTATGTACAGAGTAAAATCATGCAGCTGAGATGCTTTCCCTAAAAGCAAGCAAAAGCCCTTATCAGCTGGGAGGGCATTTCTCCCAATCTTTTCTATTTCAATTTCTCCCAATCTTTTCTATTTAGGTTCTCATATGCTGTTAATCACCATGGTATCTTACAGCTTTATAAAAATATAGTTCACCATATGTGAGAAATCATTAATATTAAGAATGAAGATGCTGGATAAAAAAAAATACTTTTTGACAAATCTAAAGCAGAAGAGGTGCAGTTAATGGACATACCCAGACAAGCAGCCTGAGTGAAAGGAGCACGTGTGTGAACACAAGAGGTGGGGTGAGAATCGTTCCTGAGGTGACAATACCACATCCAGTCAGGTGAGGGTGAGCGGCCAACGTGCTCCTGTCGTCCCCACTGCAGCACAGGGCTGTGTGCAAGCTGTGTCCTGCTCCCTGCTCTGCACTGCAGAGCCCTGCCCGCCCTGCACTGTTCAAGGTCATCACTCAGAAGAAGGTACTTTGCCAATAAATGCAAAGTAAGCTTGTGCATTTATTGTTAAACAAGTGCACGTATAATTGGACTGGAACATAAAGCAAAACAAGGGACTGATCTTCCACTGGGAGGAGAGCACAGGGGTGGTCATAAATTATCCCCCCAGTTGATCATCTCAGTTGCATATTTTCTCATGTTTCCCATTTCCCACCTAGTTTCAGACAGATCTGCTTGTTATTTATATTGTGTCAACGCATAAATAATTTTCTCTGTTGTATCCCTCACTACTAAATTCTTTTTCTTGGTGGAATAGCAAATGTAATTGTATTTATAAATGGAATGCCTGTTTTTCCTAAGTACCACATACAATTCCCTTCTCTAAGAGGGATTTTTATAATTCCTCCAAAAATGTCTTGGCAAGGATCAACCCACCAGTTGGTAGCGTTGATCCAGCCTTTAGGGACACAACTCGGAATTCTGATCCCTTTGGCCAACAAGCAGGAGGGCACCAGGGAAAAAAACCCTCTGGTTTGTTTGAGAGAATGGTGCTGATGTGAAATATCTGCACTTATTAAGCACCCCAGAAAGTGAATTCACAGAGAGTTGCTTCCCACCTGTGGATTTCGCTATTCAGCACAGAATTATGTTGGCAAGTGGAGCAGTCTCCATTGTGGATGGCTGTGGGAAGATATTAATCCTGCTCTTCACTGATGGGGTAGACCTGCTCCATCTCTACGCTATCACGCTGTGAAAGGAAGTCAACCAAATCCCAAGTGAAGGGATGGGCAACCTCGAGTCCTTCTTAATCCCTTTCTTCCTTCTTTTTCATCTGCTTTCCACAGACAAATTCAGGTGTCCCTTGCTCAGAGCAGAGGGAGGTCTGTTGTGAGCTCTGCATTAAGGTAACTCCAGTTTTTCATCTCTCTACAGTCCTTAAGAAAACCTCAGTCTGAATCACTGTGTGGGGATGGTGGATCCTGGCCACAAACAGTTCACAGCTTGCTCGCTGGCCTCCTGGAACTGATCTGCATTGCAGGAGGAGAAAATAATTATTTTCTTGCCAGCTTCTGCCTTCTCTATGTTCCTCTGTATTCTTTTATTATAGTTTCTCTAGTACTTGCTTTGATTGAAAGTTATTCAAGGGTACCTCCAAAGCAGTGACATTCCATTCCTGCAGATCTGGCAAGCTAGAGGAAGGTTGTTCTGGAGCATTCAAAGCCCATGCCCCATGTGGTTTGGGAGCTGCAGATATCAGGGTCCGTGTGGAAAAGACATGACTGATGTAAGACAAGAGATCCTTGGCCTCTGGAGTCCCAAAGGGTTTGGTAAAGCACCCTTCTCACATTCCACCAGTTCTCAGCTGCTGGTGCTTCCACTACCCAGGTCTCACTGAAACGATGGTGTCAGCAGAAGCAAACACGAACTGCTCCTGAAGCTCAGCAGCTCCCAGGCTGGTATCTTTAACATCAATCAGTTTAAACTAACAAGGAAGTTTAATAGTCACATCAGTGATTCAGCAACTAGCAGACACTGGCATCTGCCATCCCTGCAGGACGGGTCCTCCCCTAGAAAGGCAGCATGTCACATCCACAGCCACTGCAGTGAAATCCATAAGGTGGTGAGCGTGGGTCCCAGGAGTGCTTGTGCTGCAGTGGCCTAGTTTATGCAGAGGCTCTGAGCAGGCTCACTCCTGTGTCTCTAACAGCATCGTGCCAGCAGTGACAGCCACTGAATCCATCAGACTGGGCATGCTTCTGGGTGCCTAGCCCAGCCACTCTGTGGCTCTGTTGCTGTCCTCTTAGCAACTCTGACTTAGCTCCTTGAAAGCTCTGCCTACGTGAGCTGCAGCCTCTGAAGTACAGAGAATCCCAAGTCCATTTGCCACTTCACTGGGCATTTAATCAGAGGCCTCTCAGAAGTTTGAGACTGTGGTCTTCCCTTTTCCCTGTGTACCCTTACTAAGGCTGCACACTTACTTGACTTTATGAGCAGTTTGCCTTTATCTCAGTCTACACGGTACAAATTTGGTCTGTTCCCTCAGCTTTTGCATTTAGCTGGTTTGACTGATCTAACATTGCTAATTTACCAGTATAATTTAGCTTGTCTGAAAAGAAGGAAAGCTGATGTTGGCTGAAATAGAATTCTGAGATGCCTGTGGAGTTTTATTGCCCCAGATTTTTGGCTTGCTATTTATTTTTAAAAGTAGGCAGAAGTCTGACTTTATATTTTCAGGAATTGCCTACATGATGTCAGCACTGTTAATTCTTTGAGTCAAGTCATTGTGGTTAGCCAATCTTGTTTTCTGTCTCTGTGGTGAGATTCTCAATCCAGAAGGCTAACCTCAGTGCTCCCCCAAGAAAGCAGGCAGGGATGACAATGCATTTCCTCCTCTGACCTCTCCAGCAGGCTTCTGGAGATAGATGGAATCTATCAAATGAGCCTGAAGGCCAAATCACCTGCATGAGAATGGAAGGGTCAACCCCTGCTCCTGTAGCAATATGTGGAACAAAGAGGTACCAAAACATATTTTTAAAACTGGTTTATCATCCTTTTTTTTTTTTTTTCTTTTCTCTACTAAATTCAGACTATGAACTGTAAAATTCTCTCATGGCAAACCTGAGGTTATTTGGATTTTGGAATTCTGCATTTCTGCTCTGCAGGACTGTGCATATGTACCCTTTATGAATGTCCTGCCTTTGGAACCTTTAGGGAGGGATAACTATAATATTCTGATTTCTTTACATAACTCCAGCTTAATATAATGTCTTGAGGAAAAATTTCATTGGTCAAAACAGGGAGAGGAGAAAGAAGGTTTAAGGGAGATCCTGATCCTCTCCTGCATTACATTTTGCCTTTGTCTCTTTTCCTGGTGCTGATCCTAGTTCAGAGTGCGGAGTTACAGCTTCATGTGAGCAGTGCCAATATCGTGGCTGAAAGGGTGGGCAAAAATACCCCTTGGAGAGGGCTGGGGCAGCCCTGCTGCCTTCACCCTGAGCATGGGGCTCAGTGATGCAGCCTGAGGAGCAGGTCTGCTCTGCCTGGGGTGGCACTGGGCTGAATCACAGACCCTCAGCACCTCCCCTTGGTTCACACAGGGGTTGTGTCTCTCCTCCCAGTTAGCAACATAATCATCCAAGAGCATAAACTGCAGAACTGGGTCCCACCCAGAAGGGACTGAGCCTGTTTAATGAGTGGAAGATATAGAATATCAGCATTACATCATTCAAAAAAGTTTGGCTTGTCACCAAGAAATTCATTTCCACCCTCTGCTTGTCCTGCTGGAGCTGTGCAGAGCAGCTGGAGCAAACTGGTCTTTTGGACCAGGCTTAACTGGTACTTTAAACCACTGGGTTATGATGAGAGAGCAGGAGTGCTCAATGTGCCTCTGGGCTGGCCAGTGTGCAGCCTGGCATCTTTCAGATCAGTGACAGATCAGACCAGTGACATCAGGTGGGTGACCAAGAAACCAACCAGCGACAGCCCTTTGCACAGGCTTGGGGGACTGGTGAGTGCACAGCTCCCTGACTGGAGGATTTCAAACAACAGCATGGTTTGGAAACCTAACAAACTCTGACAGTGGAGGGACAGCTGGCCACTTGTCCCCACTGACACTCTGACATTACTTAAGACTGACCTGAATTCTTGATCTGGCCACTCTGTTGATTATAATCATAGCGGCCCTTTAATTGTTTGGCTTAATTACAGCTAATTTATTCTAGTGCAAGATTTAACTGTATGTAGATTTGTAAGTTTCCATGTTACTCTTGACTGAGAGAATTTTGAGGCATAAAAGCTGTAGCAGGCAGTGGCTTGTAACAGCAACCTCACACAGAACGTGGAGCTCTGCTGGTAAATTCTCAATGCAACACTCCTCTCTGGGGCAGTAAATATCAGAGCCATGAGAAACAGCCTGTGTTCTTCACACACACACCACAGGGGACTGGAATTCCTCTCAATACCATTTCAGCCATGCACTTACGACCTGTGCTTCCATAATACATCTTTGCTGTGATATTAGCACCAGGTGTACCATTGGAACACCTTCCTTTTCATGTTATCTCTGCTAGAAAGATGCAGTTAGCAAATGGCATCGGGTGTTAATGCAGAAGTGACCTTTTAATGTCATGCACAGATACACGAAGAAAAGAACTGCCACTGAAAACTTCTGATTAAAGATAAAAGTAGACAGCCTGTAAAAACATTTAAGATAAAAAGTAAATCCATTTGCCCTGAGTTTCCCCTGCTGTCCCACCTCCTACTCTAAATTGATGTTGTCAGCACTCATGATTTTATCACAAGTCTTGTGATGTTTGATGTTTCACTTACACTCCAGCTACTAGACTTGTGTAATGAGGTTAGAAACTCAGCTTTCCCCTTTCTTTAATTTAAAGTAAGTTTCTAGTCCTAATGGTTGGAGTATAAAGCTTGCAAATGTGACCCAGGTGCACCCTAACAGCTCAAAAACCAGAAAGCAAAGTAAAAGAGCTGCACATTCATCATTTTACAGACAGGCTTATGATTTTGAGGGTCACACTGTAGTTCTTGAACATTTGGAGCTGGCAATAGTGGCTTGGAAAAAAAAGTGCCTGAACAAAGTACCACAATATGTTGCATTTTCCAGGGAAGCACAGTAGTCATTCTGCCAACAGTGGTAATTCCCTTTTCAGACATGCAGATTTTCCTACTGCTTTGTTGCACAGTATCTCAGGGCTCAGCCCCAGTCAGACTGGGCTGGGGGGTTGTACTGATGATAACATATTGCTTGATGTTGGAGGGCTCACACAGCTTGCTTGTGCTAACAGAAAGAAAACGTTCTGCAGCACTCCTCGGTCCCCTACTGCATGGTCTGTTCTGGAGGTGACAAAATTACAGAGAACTGTGCCAAAGTCTAATTGCAAAGGAGAGGTGGAAGTCTGATCAGACCCAGCATCATCATGACCACTAAATAAGGCCATTTGAACTAATTTATCATTATGATACCAAAAAAAGCAGCAGACAACACACACAAAGTTTCCCACGTGAGAAAACAGCAGCAAAGAGCTACCTTTCTGAGTCAGGTTTGAAGGACTGTCCCACCTGTATCAGTCCTGCTTCTGCTGCAGGCTGTGGCAGGACTTCTGTGCTCTGGCAAGACAATTTAATGCTAATTGTGGTTGTTTTCTAAATAATGGCAAGTGTCTGAACTCCATGTGGTACAGCTCTGTGCAGATAAAGCCACGTTCAAGGCACTGATTTGACTTTGCAACTGCACAACAGACAAATGCTGGAATCACCATCCTGTGAGTCTGTTGCCTTTTCTGCCTCACTGAGCATTAATTACTGTGGTCTCAACACTCCGTTCTGCCCTTTTCTTCTCTTTCCTCCTCCCAGCTCCCCACTGTCACTCCCAATGGAGTCTTCCCAGTCAAACAATCCAGTTCATCTCCCAATAAAGGGCCATCAGCCAACATATTCTGGGCCTAAATTCATCTCATAAATATTGGTGCAGGCTTAAATGAATGCAGTCCCTCAGCTAATGTCCTAGCTTTCAATGGAATTACATGGGGAATTCATTTTCCTCTGTCTGGAGTCTGAAAAACAATAAAAGAGGGAAATGCTTAGAATCTATGGCTTGGCTTTCCAGTCTGGTTGAAAGACTGGTACTCCCATGTTGCCCGTTCATGTAGCTGGAGCAAGGCACTGCTGATGTGACAAGCACATAACCCCGGGGCAGCTTTAGCTGGCAATGCCATCCCAAGGCAGCCTGTAGCCCTGCACGGTGCTTTGCTACCTGTATTTTAGCATCTGCCTGTAGCTCCCACTCCAGCTATTTAGTGTCAGTCTCTTTGGCTAATAACAAGGGTTAGCATCTCTGCAGCACCTTACAAAGGGACCAGCAGCAGTGGCAGGGATTCAGCTGACAGGGTCCAGCAGAGTGTATGCACCTGGGGCTGGCACAGGTAGTGTTTTGTTAACTCTGAGCCTTGTGACCTGACAGTGAAAAGCTGCATATCAGGATATTCTAGTACAACAGGATGGCAAGACACACAAATCAGGAACTCGTGATGAACTTTTCAGCTAAAACTTCCTTTTCTTTTCTTGTTTATTCCATTCACCTCCCATTCTTTCTGTCTGCATATTATACACTGTTCTCTTTACCATTTTTTTCTCTATTGCCCTGTGCCTTTTCCTTCCCAGAGGAAACATCCCTCTTTCCCATTCACTGCTCTTAGTAGATTCTCTCCATATACTTAATAATTTCTCTCCCTCACTTCCTCCACTCCTCTCGACCTCTTGGGCAGGAGAGCTCGAAGCAATGGATTCTGAAAGAGCAAACCAGCCTCTGGAGTAATGCTGCTCTCTCCAGAGCAACACTACAGATCATTATCCTTCTCTTTCTGCTAATGGAGAAGCAGAAAATGTGTGAAGTCAGTTGATAATAGTGAATGTAATAGATGAAAGTCCTTCTGCTGCATCATAAATATACGGTACCTACAGGTATTTGATTAGAGTGAAGTCTTCCTTGACTCTTAATATTCTCATTCCTTATCTGTGTATAGCTGATGGATGTCTGCAGGAATGCACTGGAAGTCCACATATCTGCATTAATTAAAAGAATGGGATTTTAATGTGGAAGTTGCAGGAAAATATGTTTTAGTTTTTAATCTTTTCCAGAATGGGCAGCACACAAACCATACCAATTTGCATGCAGATTGTTACCATGATAAAACTGAATCTGCCCAAGAGCCTTCTGCTGACTCTTCATGGATCAGTTAGGTCTGTTCTCAAAGTGTTTGAGCATAGCATTTCCATTTCAAATTATTTTCTAACTGAAAAATCTAACTCTGAAAATAGAAGAAAAATAAGAATACAATAGTCAGGACCCCTTATAAAATCTTCCTAGAGGAGTCCAATGATACTCACCATTGGTCTCAATGGAGCTTTCACACATCCTTGAAAGGAATTCATTAAGCTGGAAAAGCTGGCTAGAAACCAGTCTTCCTATAATGTCTTCCATAATTTGCTTCAAGGGACACATTTATAGTCACTCAGCCTTTTTTATAGATCTTGTGCAAGATGAAGGGCTGGGTCACAATTGCAAGACTTTAATGAATAGATGTTTGTTGCATGCCACAACCCAAATAATTTTTCAAGCATCTCAGCACAGTGCAGTCTTTCCAGTATGGACTTTCCCAAGGATAGCCAACAGGCTGATAGCTGCAGCTCCTGCAATCACAATGTGCAGTGGCTGTTTTTGTTCCAGGTGCTGCTTCTTTCCACGCTGACCCATTCAGATGCTGAAAAAATCCAGCAACTGCAATTTCTATTCTTGATTTTTTTTCCAAGGACTTGAAGATTTCAGCTATTTCTCTTTATTCATATTCACATCTCCTCCAGGCTTTTATGGAGACACAATAGAAGGGCTCCTCTGACTGCAAACTACCACTGAAACTCTGACTGCCCCTCAGACGTAGCCAGATCTCAGGGTCAGATACACTCTTCTAAATACTGCTAAGACCTTCTTCTTCAGTAGTCCATTTAATTTATGACCATTGTCTGTCATTCCCATTCCAACAAATGCTGCTGTTGGATTATAATGGTTGGAGAGAAAGGAAACAATAACAGCAAATTTTTGGAGGTGTGAAGCTCATGGGAATTTTAGATTAGGGAAGTAGATTTGGCTGCCAACCTTTGATTACCAAATACAATTCAGTCAGAAAATTTTTATCTGAAAGTAACCCAACTTCACAACTAGCTCCCTTCCTAATTCTCCTTATCTTCCTGAGAAAACTGGGCACACTGGCACAGGACCTTTTTGCTGGACATTTTCCACCTGATCACAAACATTGGAAGTTATGTTTTCTCATGGAAAGTCAAGTAGCTATTGCTCAAAGAAACACTGCCTGCATTTATATATTGCAACAAAAGCAGCTTTGAGTCGCCACACTGATATACAAAGGATCAGATAGTAAACTAAAAAGTAGAAGACGGGAATTTCTTTTGAAAATTATTTCTTTTTTCTTTGACATCTCTACATATGGGCTGAAGGATGCTGCTACAGATCTCTTCCTATCAAAATAGATTATAATGTGTGATTGTGTTCCAGAAAAGTGTTACCTTTTTAACAGGTTTATATTTATTTTTAATGTCAGACCACCACAAAGCTTTCAAGCAATAGCTGCTGGCCAAAATTACATTAGGAACTGCACATTTATGCTCCATTTCCCTCAAGGAAGGGGAGGTAAACACAAGCAATCTGGACTGGGAGGGCAGGAGCAGAGGTACGGATGCAGTCAGCTCCCCAGCATCTTGGCTTTTACTGTACTCTCCCTAGATCTCTGCTGGGCTGATGAGTGGCAGATTCCAAGGAAGAGAACAGGACCTTTCCTGCAATGATCAGAGCCCTTTGCTTTCATGCCTGTATCCATATTTCAGAAAAGTTTGTCTGTTATTCAAGAGAGGTAGCTGGTCCTCAGCTTTCCAGAGCAGGCCTGGTAGGCTCTGTGCAGACAAACAGCAGCTTCTTCTGCCCAAACCTTCTCAGCAGGCCTGTTAGCTTGGGCACCGAGCCATGCTAATATAGCTCTGTGGCTCTACACAGGGGCTGGCACAAGGCTGGCTGGCTGGGAGTACAGGCAGGGTGAGCTCACATCTGTCTGCACCTGCCAGTGCTGACAGAGTTAAAAATCAGAGCAGAGAGAAACAGGATTGAAGATGAACAGGTACCTCTGAGTCCCCCTTGCTTTAGTGGCCCAAGGCTTGGGGGATGCCAGGGCACAGCCATGTGCATGGGAAAAGCTGTTGGGCTGGATCTTGCCTCTGGCAGTGAGAAGGGGACTCTGGAGCCTGTTGGTTCCACACTGCTCACAGGCACTCAGCAAGGACAACAGCTCTCACTGAGTTTTGCAGGCAGCCCATGCACCTATTTCTTCCCCAGATGGAATACAAAAGCAGCAGTACAAACTACCAGAGCAGGGCTGTTGTATCCTGAGAGTACCTGCCACTGCAAGGAACAGGCAGCACAGTGTGACTGTTGCATCCTGCAGGAGAGGCAGAGATGGCATCCAGGGAGGGGAAACAGTTCATGGTGAATTAGCTCTGCTGACACACGTACCTGGGACGTAGGGGTGGCTCCTTCAGTCTGCAGGGAAAAGCAGTGCACTGTGAAGCTCAGTGGCATTTTGAAACCCCTGTAAAATCCGTGCAGCACAACCTGAAACTCTTATTATCCAGTTAGTCACAGTGCTGCTAATTGCATGTCACCTTATAGCAGGGAAGCTGGATGAAGCAACTGTGCTCAGGAAAAAAGACCACCTAATTTAGGTCCCCATTAGTCACTGCAGCAGCTGAAATTACGTGACTTGGCTCCAGCAGGACAAGCCAGGTCACCTAGGTTAGACACTTAGCTTCATAGGCAGAGAGTGAGTCCAAAAGCCAGTCTGCTTTCCTAGGTGAAGGAGGAGGTGCTGGGATGTTAAATCCTGCACTGGCCTTCGCTCCCCTCCCTTCCCCTTCACGGAGCTCCAGCCTCAGGTCTGCCCATGGGAACTGCTGACCTGGCCCTGGAGGATCCTCTTCTGGTGGGGGCCAAACTGAGCCAGGTTCACTAACCAGCAGCACTATGCTGAGCAGAGCCTGCAGTGCACCTCTGCTTCCTGAGCCTGTGTCCAAATGGCTGGGAAAGCAGGGGAGAGATTCCACCTTCATCACTGCGCTGCTGTTAACATGTTGGCATCTTCTCAGTGTGTGCCCTTCCAGTCATCTTCCAAATGATCTGTAGGATTTGACCTCAATCTAGGTTGCAGAAGAGCTTAGGTGGGAGACCAACCAGGTTTCCAAAGCAAACTCTTCAGGGAGTAAGCAATGCTGATGGTTAGACAGTGCTCCCTTTGGCACCTCTGGTCTATGGTGCCTAAATTCTGCCTAAATCCAGAGGTTAAGGAGCAGGGATAACACTCTGAGTACCTTTCTGAAAAAGCAGTCAATACATAAATTGCTTCTCCTGCCTGCAGACAGTCTGCATTGTTTGGCTCCATGGCAGAAGGAAGCAGGGTCAGGTGTTTCTTTTGTGCTCAGTGAAATGATATCTGTGTGCCCAAGAAGCTGGAAGGGATATCTGAGGTCACCGAGTTCAGCCCTTCACTACAGCAGACAAACATGATGTAATCCCTTTCATTACTTGAGCAAACTCCTATTCTAAAAGTAGTTAGTTCTGCTTGCTTTCCTTTTTTTTTTTTTTTTCCTTTTTATCCACTTGATTTGCTCTCCCATCCTCCTGCAGTAAAGTTATGCCCAACCTTATTTTTTATTGCTGAGCCTGTGTTTATCCGAGGTCAGTTTTATACTTTTATGTTTAGCTCTCATCTCCACATTTTTTTTTGTATTCCTGGTGAGTGGAAATGGAAGATGAAAAGAGTTCAGTATCACTGTATTTGTGCATATTAGCTACTCAGCCTACTAGTGCTTGATTAGACAATTCTGAGATCCAGGCAAATGCTAATTACATTGGTCACAATACATTTAACTGAACAGCTGAAGTAGCCATTAAGAATAAAACCCTTCTAGAGCAAGAACTTTTATTCTATTAAACAATTTATAATTCACTCATATTGAAGATACTTATAGCTGAATTATAAAGTAGCTTCTTTCACTTAGTGTCACTTCACATTTTACCAGTTGGAAGATCTGCAAAACGTTTCACGAGGCAGAGATAACTCCCCTGGAACCCTCCAACTGCATCGGAAAAACTCGGGCTCCTCTGCTCTCCTGTAGTCTTAGCACATTCCAGCTACCAGCGATGTCCCAGTCAGCCAGAGCCCCCACCAGCAATCTGGCATCTTTTTGCTCTTCATCTCTGTCATATCAGACTTGAGAGATGGTGAGAAGCCAGTTTTGTAGAGGAGGTAGAGGAGAAAAGCACAGGCTTGGGAGCAACATGATGAGGGTAGAAAACTGTTCGTTAACTGCGTGCAGGTGACTGTGGTTAAAAGCAAGTGTGAACATTTGCTGGCTTGCCTAGCACAACAGAACCCTCCGAGCAGCCTTCCCTGGTGATACATTCAAGGCAATTTTATTTTGAATTTCTTTCCAAGTAAAAGTTTGAGTTTGTTTTTTGATCAGTTTAACACATTGGTCCCTGGGACATTCTGCTCAGTGCCTGTAAGGCTGCTGCTTCTTCCCTCCCATCTTCAAAGCTTGGCTATCCCTCATCATCTATAAAATGTAAAGATCTGGATAGGGATAATCAACATGTATTGATTTACAGTAATACAAGGCCAGTTGGAATTTGTATATATGCATAATCAGCACTGCATGTATTGATTGGCAATGACACAAAGCCAATTGGAGTTTCTATATCCACATAATCAGCATGGCATGTATTGATCATCACCAGAATACAAAGCTGATTTGCAAATATGTCTGTGCTCCTGAACTCCAGAGGGCCATTTGGATGCTTTGACCCAGAGGGAAGTCACTCCTGCAGGCCAGTTCTGGAAGGAGCACAGGCCTGTACTCCTTGTGTTCAGGATTAGCAGCACTGGGCTCTGTTCCTCAGAAGGCACCTGAGTGCTGTGGTCATGTACCTTTCTATAAATTATTACTTCACTTCATCACTCGCAGCCTTTTTTCATCACCTCTTTTTCTTCAGACTGATGACTGTTTGGGGATGGAAGGCTTTTCTCCTCTCTGGCTGGACCAAGGCCATTCAATGGAGTGAGCAGCAGGAGGTACTGAAAGAGAGATACTGTTAGCACTGTTGCCACGTACCCGAAGACTGATCTTTATGCAGCTGAGACTACAAGGGATATCCCTTAAAATAAAGGCCAGTTTATTACCCATCTTCTCCAACTCCCGTGGAACTAAATATCCTGAAGTTGAGAGAAGCTGCTGCACAAAGCTTCTTTATAGCTCTCAGTGTGCCTTCTTTGCTGGCTCCAGCTGCCCCTACACTCTGTTTTTCCTCAGTCTTTTCTTCAATATTTTTTCCAGTTGACTTAGTTATTACAGTACATGGACCAGACTGAGGAAAATACACTGAAGGTTGGAGCTGGCAGAGAAGGGAGATCTGGGAGGGAAGTGCTTTTGCCATCCAATGACATCATCTGTGCGTTAATTGGTCGCATTCCCGCGGATGGGAGGCACTGGCCAGAGTCCTTGGGCTCACTTCCGTGATACAGAACAGAGACAGGGCCTGTCTCCTGCCAGCCTCTTTCATTGCCAGCCTTCTGGCAAAGCTGAGGACATTTATAAAAACAGTACAGTACTTTATTTAGCCTTGAGTGAGAAAAAGTCACTTCACAGCTCCAGTTTAGGCACAAGGCACTAACAAGCAGATTAAAAAAAAAAAATCCCTTACATAAAAACATTTCAGATGAATACCTGAAAGTTGATTTGTATTCCAGATGACCTCGCAAATCAGAAGACTGAGCTGTGCCTTTTATCTCCAGAGAAATGGGTTCAAATCCTGATTAGCCCATAGAGGAAATTCCATTTAATGGTCTAATTTTGTTGGGCTGAAAAGCTGTTCGCTGCCTAGAACCACCATCTATTATGGCATGATTGGCAGTCTGTGTTCAAGGCAGAACAAGAACTTCACCTCATCTCTACTCCTATTACTTCATCCTGCCAGCAACTCGCTCTACCTAACCCCCAACTTCCAAAGAGCCTGAGAAAACAGACAGGGTTTGTGGCATGAGCAGAGTCATCACGAGTGCCAGGGCAGAGTGGTGCACACACTGTAACAGGGCTGCAGTGGTGCCCGGAGGGGAATGGTGAGGTGGCAGAGAAAATAACAAGGAAGCTGTTTCAATAGGAGATGGAAGGTAAACAAGAAGAGAAGTAAGGAATGAGGATGGATGGGAAAAGGATGCATGGGTAAGCAAAGGGTGAGATGCAGTTACACCCAGAGCTGAGGGCAATAAACCAAAATGAGTATAAATGGCAGAAGGAAAAGTGAGATGTGGGAGAGAGGCTCTCAGTGTCACCTCCCTGAGTGGCCTCCCTGTGTCTGGTTGTTATGGCTGGTAGAGAAATGCCCTTTTTCCTCAGCTTGTGCTGGCCTGAAACAAGAGTACCTTGGCATTGTTGTTACCCCAAGTCTTTGTTCCTCAGAGCACGAAACACTCTGTTCTGCAGAGGAGCAGAGGATTTGTTAGACAAAGCCACTCCAGCCTCCAGCATGTCTTTGCAGAAGCCATGGATTAAGAAAATAAATGCTCATCTTCAGTCTACTCAGTGCCATATTTCCCAGTTGTTCAGTTGTATTTCTCCTGCCAGAGGGAGAAGCCCATGGTGTCCTGCTAGATGTTCTCTATAGGCAGTGGAAGTGGAAGAAAGCAAAGGAATTACTGACACTAGTAAAGCCTTGTAGAGTAACAGAATCATAGAATTGTTCTGGTTGGAAGAGACCTTTCAGATCAAGTCTGACCATTAACCCAGCACTGCCAGGTTAAATCACATCCCTCAGCATCACAGCTACATGTCTTTTAAATACCTTTGGGGATGGTGACTCCCCCATTCCCTGGGCAGCCTGTTCCAGCACCTCACAACCCTTTCAGTGAAGGATTTATTCCTAATATCCAACCTAAACATCCCCTGGCACAACTCGAGGCTGTTCCTCTTGTCCCATCGCTTGTTACTTGGGAGTTACTTACTCCTCCCACCTCACGTTTCAGCCTCTTCATACCTGTCTAAGCCTCAGCCTTATCTGGGTGTCTTACACTGGTGATTAGAAAAGACCTGTTATTTGAATTACTGACTCTGACCTGGCTCCTTCACCCGGCCTGTGCCAGGGAGCGAATGTGCGGCAGTTACGCTGCTCGACCTGGAAGGGGGAGAGCCTGCAGCTGAGGGGTGGTGATAAGCAGCTGGAGTGGGTGAAAAGTTTATTTCTTTTCAGCCAGCTCAGCTGCAGGCAGAACAGGATGTGTGACTGCAACCTAAGACATAGGAGATAATTATTCTACTCCACTTGGCACCAGTAAGGCCTCAGCTGGAAGTAGTGTCCAGTTTTGGGCACTGCACTGTAAGAAAAATGTAGTCAAACTGGATAGAGCCCAGGAAAGAGACACTAGAAATATCAGAGGCGTAGAAGGAACAACCTAGGAGGAAATGTTGAAAGGATTGTTTGTTTAGTCTGGGAACAGCAGAGTCTAAAGAAAAGACAAGATAAAAATCTTGCAATATGTTGAAGTTTATTGTAAGGAGGATAGTGATAAATCTTTCCACATGGCCACTGGGGGATAGGGAAAGAAGAAACCAGATTCATTTGTCACTAATAAAATTTAAGTTTGACATTAGGAAAAAACTTTCTAGATAAAAAGTGATGAAGTGAAGCTATCTAGGCAGAGCATGGGGCTTGTGAAAATTCACAATAAGGGATGGCTTCTTTGAATAATGAGCCTCAGAAGAATGAAGATGTTTCTTGTTTAAATAACTACTTTGGGCTAATGCCTGCGACTGGATTTCCTCAACAGTACAACCACGTGGATGCTCTTGGGCTGTGAGCTTCAGGGCATCTACTCTACTCATCAGCAGCCTGTAAAGACCCAGCACCTTGTCACTGATCTGCTATTGCAGGATCTCTACATATTGCTCCAACACAAATAACCCCTCATGTAACACAAGGATTTGTATCCAATTTTACAAATGCAGGAATAACCTTTCTCTTATGATTTCATTTCTGGCTCCACTGTATTTTTTTCCTTGCTGGTTCCTATCCTATATCTCTAATCCCTTCTTTGTAGATTTGCTGTGTGTGCAGAGCTAGAGATAGATCCCCTGATTGCTGTTAATCCTTTGAGTGTTTTTACATTATATGGCATATGTCCAGTGAAAGTTCTGTCGTATGGTTTCAGCCATACTCACTGATCTGCCAGTGACACTACTGGGAGCAGAAACCAAACCATCGTGTTTCCATCCCAAGGGTTTCTCAGGCTGTGAACTGGTTCCAGAGCAGAGAATCAAAGCACCTCTTAGTATTTCCAGAAATTCAGTCTAATGTGTTTGCAAACTTGGAAAAGAAACAGAAGGTTGGTGGAAAGGCTGGATGTGGAGGTAGGAAGGGAAGTCAGCACACAGTTCCCACACTGGGTCTCTGGACTTGCCTGTGACTTTGCAGAGGTCAAAATCTATGGCTGTAGCAAGTCAGGTGTTTGGGTTTTTTTAATTGAGATTTAGAATCTGGTTTTGGTTTTTTTTTTCATGAAATAAACTCTAGCAGAGAATATGTTTGCATAGAATGCACCTTCTAATCTTATCCTGTTTGGATTTTAAGTGCAACTTTAGGTGTGAGGACTTTGGATTTTCTCCTGTTTGGTTTTAGTTCAGTGGCAAAACCTTTTATTAGAGTTTTGCTTTAAATTCCCAATATATGTGCTTAACCTTCATTCCACCTTGAGATCATTTACTTGCAAATGAACACTAATGAAGAAACCTGAAGTCATGGCTACTGTAGGATACAGATGAGTAATATTAAGTGTAAATCCCATTTAAAGTGTATATTCATTGGAGTAGTGGAGCAGTACAAATCAGCAAAGCAGCCAGTTTAACTGGGTTTATAGTTGCCTTGCTTTCCAGGAAAGCACAAAGCATCCACAGGACCTTAATGACCATATCAATGAATAATCTTTTGACAGTTCTTTGCAGAAGACAGGTGTCTACAGCATCTGCTGCAAAGAACCAAGAAGTGGTCAGCCTTGTCTATTAAAATAAGCTGGGAAAGGAAAGCCTGTCTCATGAACCTCCTTTGCTGGGGGGTTGCTGGGTCACAGGAGAGCTTTCTGTGGGTCACAGGAGATGTTTCAAGCCCAGAGCTCCATAGTGAGCCTTCTAACACCTAACTCTTGGCAGCTCCATAGGGGATTAGGATTACTGCGCTGCCAGGTCTTCCTGGTAGAGCTGCAGCTCCATGAAAGGTTTACTGGGCTAGAAAGAGAAGCCAGGAAAGGTGTGGAGGGAGGGGAGGGGAAACTCATCTGCCCTGATTTAGATATTGAAGAACTGGACTTCAAAGACTGTTAGACATCCCAGGCTCCACATACAATCAGTGAAGAGAAAGAACTCGGGACAGCTATTTGTCTCCTTTCAGGACATGAAACGTCTGTTTCTCTGCTGTCTGACATCGAGGTGTCTGCCTACTTGCTATGTGAAGTTGGCTGAGATGACCTTGCATGGCTATGGCACTGTCCTGAGAGGAGACAGCCCGAGCTCTGGCCTCTGCTTCAGGGGCTTCTCCTGGAGTGTGTACAAATTAGAGGTCATAGTCACAAGCAGTGAGGAGTGTGCATTATCACAGGGGCAAGGTACTGCTGAGGAATGGGGAAGATGAGTGTTTGAATGTCCTACAGGAGAAGGAACTCGGTCCATGCACCACTTCCCAGAGTAGGAAACTACCCAGAAGTGGGAACCACCCCCTCTATGCTCCCTGCTCTGTCTGTGAAGCAGGAGTGACCACCATTACCATTGGAAAGGAGGAAAACTCTACCACTGAGGTCTTGCCATGACCCAGAAGCCCTGACAGACTGGTCACTTTAGAGGATTTAGGCTGAAGAGCAATTTCAGAGGCCTAGATGGACTTGGAAGTGAGCTGGTTGCTGAACTTTCCAGGCTTGTCAGGCCTGAGGCTCTACCTAGGCAGGAGCATGAAATGTCAAAGTTAGCAAGATGCCTCTTCACTCATCTGTATCTGACATGAGGTAAAGCAGAGCTGACATCTCTCACACGAGTGTCAAACCAGGCTCTTGCTGGCCCTCCCCTGCGTTCCTGACAGCCCTTGGATGATCCATAGCAGATCACAGGGATGAGGCTCGGGTTGAAGGGCTCTAGGTGACAGCTGCTCCAGGGCACTGCTGTTTCTCCAAAGCCTTGCAGCACACCATGGTAAAAGCCTTGCAGCCAGAAGGCTGCACTGCAGGCTGGCGGGAAGGAGAGCAGGAGGAGGAACGACACAACACCTTACAGCCCAAGAAGAGAAAAGGATTCTGCATCAAGGATTATGTAACTTTTGACATGTCCTACATATCACGAGCCAGTACCAGGGAGCTAACGCTGTGTGTGCCATGTTAGCAGCACTGACTTGAGACAGTGGTTGTTAAATGACATTCCCCTCTTGTCAGGAGTTCTCCAGTTTCATGTCTACTACGTCCTTACGGGCCAGGTCCTTAATGCCTGCTGCGTGGCACCATGCTGGGGTGGTGTGTTGGTGTGCCCAGGCAGGGGCAAAGAAAGCCACTCTCATCTCCTGCTTCAGCTCCTTGCAGAAGGAGGGAGGCTTGTGGACAAGCCTGTCATGCCACTGCAGACCAGCACCCACTGGGAGCTGTTCCACGTTTAAATGCACCTCAGGAATAGGAATGCTCATCACTGGGGAAGCAAAACCCTTTTGAACTGTAACCAGCTCATCACTGGGGAAGCAAAACCCTTTGGCACTGTAACCAGAGCAAACCCCTCTTTGCTGCCTTGCTGGCCCCTGACAGCTTTCCCACCTTTCGTGGGGGGACTGAACACTCAAATGACTCCCTCCAGTGCCTGGTGGGGTTAGCTTTCCCACAGGTATTTTGCTTATTCCAACTGAACTCCACACCTTGATTCGTTTCCCTCTTCCCCTTCTGAGCAGAGGGCCGCCGTGTGGCGTGGGGAGGGTGCGGGGGCAGCCAGGCAGCCGAGGCAGGGTTTGGCACCTCGCAGGGCAATGAGCACATGCAGGTAGAATGTCACTCCCTGCTCTCTGCTGAATCCTGAAGTTGAGCAGAAAGCAGGTGGTTAAGGTGGAATTTGAAAACCAGTGCTAAGATAAACAGGTTGCAGCATTAAGCACCCTCGGAGGGACAGCGGAGAGCAGCATATGTTCTGACTTGGGAAGATAGTTAAAAAAACCACTTTAATGGACCCTTTACTGGCTTATGCTAGTGGAGCTGTTAATTAATTAAATAACTATATGTGAATGGCATCCATTGGGAAAGAGCCTCGCAGCTTCCAGATGCCAGTTATTGGCCCCATTACGGGCCTAAAACTATTACAGTAAATCATTAGATGCTCCAAGATGAACTGGCACACGCTCGCTGTGAGGAAGGATGGAGCAATTCTCACTCGTGCCATTTGGTGCCAGTTTTTATCTAGTGAGATTAATTAGGACTTTTAGAAGCGCGAGGCAGAGCTATAAAATATTAAAGGCTCTTCCATCGATGGAGTGGAGTCAGGCTGAAGCAGGGCTTTGAAAACTTTTGGATGCTGACAGACAGGAGTTGGAAGAGATAATGAGCAACATCTGATTTTGATTTTATTTTTTTTAAAAAAAAAAGGTCAGATTTATAACTATCAAGACTGCACGAAGGCTCCTTTGTGTACTGTGGGAATACTCAGAGGAGGACATTAAAGTTTATCACTGAAGTTCAGGTTCCAGGTAAGCAAACATTTTCTCAGGCCAAAACCAATCATTTAAGGCAGTTATTCCAAATACAAAATCAACCAAGAAGTATTAAAGAACCTTTTAGTCTGGATCCCCTGCCGAGAGGGAAACATTTCCTGACATTGGATGGCAGCCTAGAATCTAAGATTTGGCGTAGAAATGGATTTTTTTCTTTTTTTTAATTAATAAGCTATAAATTTTCACCCCAAATGACCACTGTGGGCCCCTCTGTCTTTTCAGGCTGTGAGAGAGAAAACCACTGAGTCACCTACATCATCCCTTGCCCAGACACAGTGTCCTTTGAAAATCTTCTTGCCTGCTTGATCTGTTTTGAGCTCAAAAGCAGAGCACTGAAGAGGCACTCCAGGGACTGTTTATACAGTTTACCCAATAATTACTTCTTAGAGACATTAATTCTTGTGTAGACACTTCCTCTGAGAAATTCCTGCACAGCTGAAAGTCCTCCCACAGCTGGACCAGGCAGGCTGAGAGCACAGGCTGGAGATTAGACAGCCCATCAACCAGAGCTTGGGAGGAGCAGCACCGAGGGGACCTCTGCTGCTGTCCTGCTCAGAGCCCCGCTCTGGACCTTGGGCAAACTCCCCTGAGGGCAGGGGCAGAGTGGGGTGAAGGGGGCTGCAGGGAGAGCCAGCAGTGGCTGTTGCTGATGCTGTGAGCCAGCCACAGCCCTGCCGAGACAGAACGAGAAATGCCATCGCTGACAGACCTCTGCTGCCACAACTACCTGTTTGCCCAGGACAGAGGAGCTCACTCAAGCTCAGAGGGGAAGCTCCCAGGCTGCTTTGGCACACAGAGCCTCCACATACACCCCTGGAGGCGGCAGAAAGACTGCAAGTGAAACAAGGCTCTGCTGCTGGGTTGCTCGCATCCAGGACAGGCCAATTGCTGGGAGAACAGCATCCCTTTCCTACACCATAGTGTATGTGACACGTGTTCAACAGCTCTTCACCACGGATATTAAAACTAGGTCTTTACTATTGGCTGTGAGGAGTCACGAGATAATAGATATCACAGAAAAACCAACCTCATTTCACTGCTTCTCCTAAAGCAAAAGCAAGGAAGGCCCCGGTCAGAAATGGCATTCAGAGGAATGCTACTGGACAGTGTGACTTACTGTATGAGAAATCAACAGGAGTTTGCTGACTAACCCCTGGATAAAGGAAATAAACTGATTTATTACATAAGCATGACAAATTGAGGCACCGGTCTTTCAAGTTGGGCTGTGTGAGCAGATCTGTGTCCACGTAGCTCTGTCAGAGCCCAATAAAGCTGAGAACTGGTTGTTGCAGTTGCCAAGCCAGCGGTATGGTGTTGATATTCTTGTGATGCACCTGAGATTGGGGTGGGAGCCACGGGACCTACAGCACTGAAGCTGAAGCCCAAGGACAGACGGCAGCTGCGTCATCACGGGGCAGCCTTCCCCAGGGTGTGCACTGGTGAGAAAGCTCTGCCTTCTCTTGAAAATGAAAACACATTGCTGTTAGGACCTTGGATCCAATGAGGGGAGTGTCACCATGTGTCCAACACAAACAGAAAACTCAGCTGAGCCAAGAGCAGCCCAGTGCTTGTCTCCCATTCCCTCGCTGTAACTACCAGAGACTCCTCTTGGCTCGTGTGGGAGTGGGAGGGTTGCAGTCACCCAGCAAAACATGTGGTTCCTGCTTGCTAGATGAACCTTACGTAGGCAGCAGTTATGCTGCTCTGCTGAGCAGAATCTTCTACTCTGTGGAGTCTCAGAACTCAAGGCCTATCCTTGCAGTAGAGAAAATTAAACTGAGTTAGGAAAAATGCAGCTATTTTTGTTTTCCACTACACAGATTATTATATTTTGGTGTGGTTTTTGGTTTGAGTGGAAAAATTTATACCAAGAAGACCAGTGTGGTGTTGAGCCATCAACATGATGACTGATGTGTTTGAAGGGAAAGGGCTAGAAGTGACTGGGGCATGAAGAACATAGAGGACTGGCGAAAGAAAGTGTTTAGATCATGGATTTTGATCCAGAACAAGGTGAAGTGAGTGCAAGTCATCACAGTGTGCTCACGGGACACTGGCCTCTGTGCTCTGAGCTGGTGGGTACCACTGCAGGTCTTTGAATCAGGAGAGCTGACAGCATCTCTCCTCACAGCCCACCTTCCTTCCCCAGCCATCACCAACAGGCTCTGCGTGCTTGGGCACTTTCCTAGACACAAGAATTTTTTCATGCCCCATGTTCTGAGTATTTTGGAAAAGAAGTAGGAAAAAGGAAGATGGCCATATACAATGACTATGCAGTCAACGGGGGACTTTGATTTTCCACTTGGAGGAAGAATGGACTAGTGTTAGAGATCTGGTTCAGTTATATATGTTCCAGCAGGCACAGCTGCAAAAAAGCTTTAGGTACAGATGCAAAGTCCAGTTTGGCTCCATAAAGATGTATGCACACCTTTAAAGATATAAATTTTCCCATTGACTTCCCTTGAACTATTCATGAATTAAACATATGCATGAGCCTTTCTAGAAATAGGGACTGTAAATGAGACTACCAAAATACTTAACCAGAAGTACTTTCTGTACAATGAAACAGGAAAATTTACAAAGGGTGTGCACAGAGGAGCTCTTAGGAATAGATAAAATCTAGGCCACACTGTTAAAGGACAAGGCACTGCTGCTTGTGTGGAAGGTGTTTCCAGCTACCTGCAGTGCAGACTAGAGTGCAGTTTGCATTTGTTACATTAATTAAGCAATTTACTGGAATTCAGCATGTGCTGGTTTGGCAGGAGACAACTTTCTCTTGGGTTGTGTGGCTGAGCTCCTTTCACTGCACCGAGAACCCCGAGCTGTGCCAGGCCAGCAGCTTGCCCAGTAACACTCTGCTGGTGCTGCCTCTGGGCACAGCCAGACCTACCCAGTGCCACTGGGGCCTGACAGAGAGAGTCAGTACAAACAAACTAGTTCTACCCTACTAAAGCAGCCTGTTGTGGGCAGGATACCCAGAGCCTGGTGAGAAGTAAAGAGTTATCATCCAAGGAGTAGCTTGTCCAGACTATTAAGACTATTAGTTATTAGCTACTAATTGTTTAATTTATTCTATATATTGACATGGGAAATGTTTCTGTTTTTATTGTATCACTTTTTTCATTGTTTCAAGTCTGTTTTTCCTGATGGGTCTATTAGCTGGTGCTGTAGGATTAGCATTTAAATGTCCGGGTTGCCCAGCAGTTACCCTGGTCTATGTCTGTGAGCTTTAGCTACTCCAACTTCCAGCAAATAAGCAACATTTTGACTGGAGCAAGTGGTCAGAAATGAACATGAGCCCAGCCTACAGTGCTGTCAAATCCATTTTGTGGGGAAGACCACTTCTCTTTGTGGAGCTGCACTATACTCAAGCCTTTTAGGTTGTGTTGGGTGAGCCACCTTCAAACAGACCTTTAAGTTTCACTGCTACATGGTAGGAGTTTTGGCAACTGCATTCTCATCTGTCTTCTACCTTTCCTTTCATGCATCAAAGATGGATACTTCAACAAGGCCATGAGCTGTAGTCTACAAAAAGGCAACTCCTTATTCAGGAGTACTTAATGCTTTTATACAGTTGCATAGGACTGGGGAGAGGAGGGGGGTTGTTCTTTGTATCAAGACCACACTCTGACCTCTCTTTTCTTCTGTATTCAAAGAGTAATGTCACCCTACCCAGGATTATCAGGATCTGCTTTTGAGTATCAAAACCAATGAACTAGTCAGAAGGAGACCTGTGGGGAAACATGGCAAGTTCAAAATGAGATGAAGCTCCAGTCTCTACTTGTATTTATTCTGGTTTACAAAAGGCTTCTTTTTGGCAAGGAGAGAGCTTTGGCACATTGTTGCAGCCAGAGAGGAAATCTGGGACAGGAGACCACAGTGTAAGAAAATGTACCTTGCATTCAGTGCTCATTAAATGCTGGAACTAAAGGGCTTCTCCATTCCCTTTGACTGTTCAGTTTCATATCATGATGGCTATGCAAGATGAAGTGCCTTCTGTCTGTCTGTGTGTTGCTCTCATTCACTAGAATCCCAGAGGCTGCTAAATACGACTTTCTGTCTGGGGATGGATTAACATTTTAGTTTTAGTGCATCCTACCCCATAATTATATCCAATGGGTTTTGGAAAGAGAGTCTGAAAACCTACCTGCTTCCCAAGAATAATGGTTTTGGCTTCAAATAACTGGCAGTACAACAGTGACTCTGAAATGTTCCAGATCAGACATTAGCCAGTCCCCAGTGCTAAATACTGGGAATTCAGCGCATTTTGAACTTTTACACTAATATCTGGTGATTTCTTATCCTAAGAGAAAGCATTTTCCTTTGTGTTACACCTTTATTTTCCTAAAATCTAGACCTTGCTCCTGGAAGAAGCAGGTTGTAGGATCAAAAGATCTAGAAAATCAGCCCTGTTCTGTGTCTGCACATTTCCATTGTCAGGCTCCAACTCAGCCCTGCTGTATATGTAAAAGTGCAAATTCAGAAGGAATAGTTGAAAGTTTTACTCCTGGCTGTCAGATGCTGCAGAATTCTGTTCTCTTTACATACAGGGCATTCATTTAAATGCCTTTCTGTCCAGCTACTTCCACACTTTCTTCTAGTGCTCCCTCCTACTTCTCCCATTGCCCATGGTATCTTTGATCAATCACTGTTGCGTAATGTGCAGTCCAAACTGGAGTATGCTTTCAGTCCAGAAAATAAACCAGAGACTCTCTCCCTTTCTTTCCTTTCTCCTCTCCAGTCTCCCGTGGGTAGGATACCACACACATTATATGACTTACCAGAAAGGGAAGTCTTGGGAAATTTTGTTTCCTGGAAGAGATATTAGTAGTGGCAATAAAACCCAAACAAACAAAAAGAAAAGCCTGTTTTGAAATCTCAACACTCTGTTTTGCTGCTCTGACTCATTAACATTCCACTGATGGCCAGTGCTGCTGGGGTGGGGCAAAATGTCACTGAACCTGGTAGAGACAACTTCTGTCCTTCATCCAGAGCCACAAAGCCACTTGAGTTTCCTTACAAAACAGATAGTTCAAAACACAGGCTCGAGATCCTGCCAGAGCAGAGCCATGTGCAGAGCTGAGGAATGATTTGAGAGACAGGGATTTACTTGGTGTTTCCTGGGCTGCAGGATGGTGGTTGGGAGGCACTGCCACCCCATGCGAGCACTGTGCTCTAGAGAGGAGCCTGCTCTCCCCCACAGGGCCTGTGCTGGACCTCCCAGCAGGTGCCTCCAGGTGAAGACCCCGTGGGCTTTGCTGCTGGTGGTCACTCACTGGGGTGATTTACTGACATCAGAGAGTTGATCTGCCACCAGCAAAGCCCTGAGAAATGTCAGAATTCCCATTTCCACTGCTGAGAGAGGCTGATTTGCTGCTGTGGGGAGCATGGTAAAAATCAGGCACATTAGGATTTACCTTCTGAGGCCGGGGGGGGTCTCAACCCCTTCTGTGGTGGGAGATGAAACCTTTCCTGAGCATTCAGCAGCCAGCAGTGCCTTTGGGAGACAACAGCAGATCATGGGCAGTCTGGCAGGCCCCAGGCAGCTGAGCCCTGCCTGAAGCAAGCACCCACCACTCCTCACTGAGCCACAGCTCTGGGAGCCAGGGAGAGCATTCAGTCAGTTGCTAGGATGCTCATGGCATCCCACAGGAAATTCCCACAAACCTGACAACTCTGCATCTGCTCTAAGGACAGGGATGTTGCAGTTGTTATCTTCAGCCAGGAACTTCAGGCTTTAAATGCTCAGAGGACAGGTCATTAGTGATAGAACAAGAGGGGATGGATTCAGGCTGCACCAGGGGAGGGTCAGACTGGGCATTAGGGAAAAAAAATTCACTGAAAGAGTAGCCAAACATTGGAATAGGCTGCCCAGGGAGCAGATGGAGTCCCCATCCCTGGATGTGTAAGTGTTGTTTGGATGTGGTTTTGAGGGACACGGTTTAGGGGTGAACTTTGTAGAGTAGGGCTGATGGTTGGACGGGATGATCCCAAGGGTCTTTTCCAACCTGAATGATTCTATGACTTGTGAGGCTACATCCATCAATGGGAAGGGTTGTGTCAACCTGCAAGGTTTGGTGTGAATGGGATTATAGATGGCTGTTCAAAGGACTTTATATTGAAATTTCAGTGACCACTGTCATCCTACTGGATATGCAGAGGACTGTCAAAGTTGGAAAGCATGGCTCTGACCTGCCCCAGATGACAGTGTCCAGCACCACCTATCACCATGCACAGTATTGCTCATGCCCCATAAAGGCAGATGTGATGGTGTTTACATCACTGCTGCTCCAGATAGGGAAGAGGCTGGCAGTGCATAGAGATGTTGGGCTGCAGAGAGGACTGTCAGTTTGAGCAGAGCTTTAGAGATGCACTTCAGAGACAGCACTGCCCACTGTAGCATGGTCTTGTTGCTCAGCAGTAGCAGAGTCTGCAGCTAAGGCTGGAGTCAAAAACCCTGCTCACCCTTCACAATATGGGCAGCTGGCAAGGGAGACACAGGGATCACCGAGATGCCTTTGAGGCCTTGACATCTGTTGGCCACTGCCAAGAACCTCATGGCCTTGCTTGGCCTCCTTCTGTAGCAACGGCCTAAAAAGCTTGTCCTTATAGTCAAAACCCAAGATTTCTTCTCTTTCCTGTCTCCCCTCAGGGCTGGGAGGCCTTTAGCACAGGCCCAGCTAGATGTATGAGAAAGAACCCTGGCAAACGGTTTAAATTAAAATCGACAGTGGTTGTGCCAACTCCTGCAGCATGAAAGTGCCAAGACCCAGAAGATGGCTGTTGACCAGCACTTGGCAAGGCAGTGACACCCTGTCACTGCTCTCCTTGAGCACCCAGGCCCACACAGGTTCTCTGACCAGTTGGCTGGGGCAGGATGCAAGGCAGGGTGGGAAGGCAGAGGGCAGAGTGCCAAACTTTTCCACAGGAAGTCACAGCCACATTTCTTCAAAATCATCTACTCCTGATTGCAAATAGAATGGAATCTGCAGAGCTATTTACCAGCTACACGGACCTGTCACATGGCTGCAGTCTTTTACATTCAGATACCCCTGTCTGCACTAGTAAGAAAAGGTGAAATCTCCTAGCAAAGAAAACTATTCTTTTCCAGTAAAGCATGGTCCTGACACAGAAAGCTGTGAGTGCTTTTGGAGCTCAGGGCTGACTGTTGGAGGTGTCTAGAGCTGGAGAGAAAAAAAAAAAACAACCAAACAAAAAAAACATAGAAAAAGGAAGTCTGGTTTTACATTTAATTCCTCTTGGGTCTAGAGGAGAATGGTTTGTATCCTCATTATACACATGGCGAAGAGTAAGCTCTGTGAAGACCTTACAGCAGCCTTCCAGTACCTAAAGGGAACCTACAGGAAAGCTGGGGAGGACTTTTACCAAAAAGTGTAGTGAAAGAACAAGGGGACAGGGTTTTAAACTGAAAAAGAGTAGATTTAGATTAGATAATAGAAAGAGATTCTTTGCTGTCAGGGTGGTGAGACACTAGAACAGGTTTCCCAAGGTAGTTGTGGATGCCCCATCCCTGGAAGTGTTCAAGGTCGAGTTGGATGGGGCTTTGAGCACCCTGGTCTATGGGGAGGTTTCTCTGCCCTTAGCAGGGGGGTTGGACCTGGATGATCTTTAAGGTCCCTTCCAATCCAAACCATTCTCTGTTACAATGATTTTATGAAGCAGCATCTACCTAGTGGAATCCATCAGCAGTTTCATCCTTTGGTGGGAAGAACCTGTAGGTCAGCTGTGGCTAGCTTTTCAGTTGAAACTCTTACCATGCTAGACACGTTATTTCACAGTGGGAGCAGCTTTTTGTTGTACTACATGTGCTTAAAAGCTCAGTGCCATTCTGCTGTCTCCTTTCAGGCACAGGGATGGCCAGACCTTTAACAGCAGAGACTGCTGCAGGGCATCAGTGTTCTATCCAGAAGATCACACAGATGCATTGTACTGATGCTTCTCTCCCTGTCAGAAAGTTTTTTTTCCCTGCTAAAAGCTCCCAAGTTCTTCCAGCATTCCCTCTTCTTGACCATATGCACAAATCCTGGGCTATTCTGTGGATGGAAACATGAAATCTCTGCAGCTTTGACACAGGTGAGTCTTCACTGCAGCTTCCTGCACAACTTGAGGTTCAGTGGCATGGCCTGGCTTTCTGCTGAGGTGGAGTGAGCCCTGCTGCATTGTGTGGGCATGGCATCTGCATATCACAACCACAACTGAATGGAGAGGTTCAAAACACAACTATCAGAGCAGCCACAGAAAATCACTATAATCTCATGTTGCTCTTCAGTGGTCCAAGCCCTATGTCCAGCAGACACCAAAATGGTATTTATTGTCTTCTGCTTTTGTCCACTAGTCTCCAGTAAAAACACAACTGCAGTTATGTTTCCATATGAGAACCTTTATCTTCTGCCATTTCCAAACTCTCCGGAAAATTAAGCAGCTGGTACCACTTCAATTTTACATCCAAGTACAAACTTAAAACTGTTACTTGTATTATGTTTGCTCTTAGAAAAAACCAACCCAAAACACAAACAAAAAACAGTCTAGGAATACTAATCACTTTTTGCTGACTATTAAAATGACACTTTCTTTCTAGGTGTCCACAGAAATATCACTTTATTTAAAAGTAAATAAAAAACCTGCAAAACACTTTAATTTGGTTTTGCTAAAAAGCTCCCGTTATAAAAAGGAAAAGGAAAAAAGGGTGAACTGGTTCCTCCTTGTTTCAAGCTTGCTGCTCTAATTTGATGTTATACATGAAGCAAACAAAATTCTCAAGACTGTAAAAAGTTCCTATGCTTACAAAAGCTTTCACAATAAAACACTGAGCCAAAAAAAACAATGACACTGACATGTCAGGATTTTAACTTCTAAGAAATACCCAAATAAATTCAGAGTTCAGGAACACACACACTCAGGCCTTGTACTTAATAACATGCTATGGCACTTCTCTTCTGCAGGGCTGATTCTGAGCAGCACAGACCTACTAACCCAAAATGGGCTGCCCCCTGGGAGGCTGAGCTGCAGCAGCACAGGGCACTCCAGGTTAGACACAGGCTGAGGACTGGGCAGCAAGTTCAGCCTGGGTGAAAGGAGAATTGGGATTTCATATTAGCCACTAAATATGATGCTATGTTTAATACACTGTTCCTGGCTCATGAGAAGTTAAATTCTCCACTAACTACAATTTCTGGGTAGTCTTAATAGAGAAAATTCTCCCTTTAAAAAAAATGGTAAACCCCATTTTTAATATCCACAGTTCATTAAGGTACAAACAAAATTGCTGCTTCCCAGGTTCTTTATCATTGCATCTTTCTTAAGACTTGTATCCTAAAGGTGCATTTTTCCAAGTGGTGTAATTTTGGCAGAGGATAAGGTCAGTGCACTCCCCACTGCGTGCAGCCAACCCTCCTGCAAACTTCCAGGGCTATGCAGATGCTCAGCAGTCTGAAAGCTGAGCTCACCATGCAGCTCCAACAAATGTGCAGAGCATGAATATTACAATTACCAGAGAATTAAAAAAATCTGTCTGCATGCAAAGTAAAAAGAAACCCGGGAAATTTCAAACTTTCCCGAGGTATTCCTTTTGATCAATTAGAACCTTGGCTTCATTTCAATGTAGGCATTTCTTCTACAGTACAATGAAAATATAAACTACATTGTGAATAACATTAAAGCTTTTTTTTTTCCAGATGGGAAAGCCCGAACATTTCCATTGCTTTTTTCTAAAACATATTTTTTAGCAAGTATGTTTTTATGAAGTAGTTAACTCTTCAGCAGAGCTGTATTCTCCAGTAGAAAAGATTAATTTTTTTAGTAAAAATTATGTAATCCTATAATTTTCACATTTAAAAATACTATAGTTCGACTTTAATATTTCCATGTTTTTACAAAAACAAGTATGCCCTTTATAATAATTCCCAGTGCAAGTGCCTATGCATATGAAACCATGTAACTGGGGCCCAGTCTGGGCTGAATAGTTAAGTTGGTTTTCATGTATTTGTGTCTTTATGGAAGTTCTGAAGTACATCTTGGTGTTGATGGAAGAGCAAGCACAGATGAAATGACAGTCCATAAACTCATCATCTCTGTGGAGATGCTGAAAAGGCAAAGTTCTCTCCTTTGTCACAGGCAAAGAACTTACGGCCTGAAGAAGTTACCAGATGGAAGGTTTAAAATGGAAGGGGAAGAATGAAGTTCTCCCACAGAAAGAACAACTAAACTGATCTCAGTATGAAAAGACAGGTGGAACCCAAGAGGTGAAGTTACAAGTGGGCTGGATGAATTCACAGAGGCTGGGTCTGATGGATGGGCACCACTCACTCGTCTGGCTGCAGGCTCTAGCCAGGAGCTCCCTAAGCCCAGTGAAAGCTGATGATCCTCACACCTGTTCCCAACCCTTTGGTACTGGCTGCTGCTAGAGAGGGACACCCATCCCTTTGCAGAATGCAACCACAAGGCAGTGGCACCCCGAGCAGCACTGACAAGAGCTGCTGGCTCTCCCAGCAGGGCCCCGGATGTGCTGAGCCACACATGGCTCCCGTCCCGCTTGGAAAACTTGGCTTCAGGACACAGGACATTAAAGGTGTCTCGTAGTGGAGTTCTCTGGGCATCTTCCTCAAAAAGATATGGAGCTAGATACTACTTCTTAATATGCATTTTTGTTAATAATCTGTTCAATCTAAGCTATAAAACGTGCTGTGCAACATGACTGAACGAATATTGCTGTGAGAAATATTTTCCCCCTGTTGGAGTAATTTAAATTTGTAAGCTAATGTAAGGTTTTGTATTAAATAATGTACTGTGTGCAATTTTCTTTCTTGTAAAGCACTTTGAAGCTTTCAAAGGGCACTCTAGGTTAATAAATAATATGGTATTCTTTGCCAGAACTGTAGGGCATTTCCCATAAGTTCTGAATGTTCTTTGCCAGAACTGCAACATGTTGCATGCCAAATCCTGCACACAAATGTTCTACATGTGGCAAATACATATTGGTAAAGACCAGAGGCATGGCATCCCTGGATTTCTTGGAGAGACTGGGGGAAGGGGAAGAAGTGGGAGAGAATAATGAGGGAGAGTAAAAAACAAAAAAATATGTCTGTGCATACATCTGAAATAAAAAACAACCAACAACGAACTCCCACACCCAAAGCAACCCATAACTGACACTTTGGTATTTTCCAAGACTAAACTCTTTGCTGCATGCAGCACAAACTCAGGGGTACCCAGAGCTGGGTATTTAGTTTCCTTCAATTATGGAAATCAGGACTCCATTTCTGCAATAGCTGTAGATTCATCAAAGCCAGATGTTTGTAAGGGTCAGAACACCTGCAATCCTCACCTCTCCAAGCACACACTAACACAACCAGAGAGGCTGTGAGCCTGGAGAAGCATGGTCAGGATTACCACTATTTAACAGGCTGTGAAAATGAAATCCTCTTCTTCAGGCAAAGTTGTGAATGGATTTTACATGCCCTAGGCTACTGGGAACACACCAAGACCAATATTTATAGAGTGAACACTTGCCTTTTTGCAGTCTCCCCCACGGACAGCGGGGCTCCTATTTCTGCAGCTGGGAAGAGGAGGTGTGGAGAGCAGTAAGCCCCAGAAATGAATTGGTGCATTTAGCTGCCTATCGCAGTGGTTGGATTACTGGAGGATACCAGGAGTTTAAAATGGCTTTGGTCTTTATTTTCTTGATTTAATCTCTTTATGCATTAAGTACAAACAAGTAACTTCAACATTCTTCACTGGTTTGGACTGAAAGTTTGCAGCAATTAAAAATTTTACCATTTCCTGCCCTTCGCTGAATTTTAAGAAAATAATGACAAAAATTCTTAACCACCCAGCAACAACCAGCTAGTTTAAGAGGCATTAAAAACTATTTGGACATAATCAGGCTTAAGTACTGGGATTTGCTACGTGTTTTAAAAACAAACTGAAGTTAAAACTGAACTCCACATTCTGCAACACTAAAGGAACGTTTCATTACATGGTTTCTTTTGAGGTGGCAAGAAACTACCGTGAACCCTTTGCTGTTGCCAGAGTTACACTGCTTAGAGAAAAATATCCTGTGGGTCACCATTTGCTGCCATGATTTACAAAGATAAGGTCTATAGTCTGTATCAGTTTCATGATGAAGTTTTAAAGGACAAAAGCCTTCTGCAGCGTTTGTAGATTTCTGCATAAGCGTCTGTGTGGTTGCAAAGAGGACCAAGTGATGCTCCCTCACCAGCTTCTCCAGGAAGTTAGCACATTTCTTCAGATTCATCTCCTGCAGGGGAAGACTCTCCCCTCCGTTGCTTCTGTCTATCCAGTAAAAAGCTGATATGCTATCTACCATCAAAAGGCAGAGGGAGGGGTGGGAGCAAAACATGTTTTCTAGTGAATAGAGAGTGAGGAGCAGCTGTGTGCTGCTGCTGCAGCTCACGAGGAAAAGCCTCCCCAGGCACTGCTTGATGATTTCTTCCGTGCCCTGCGGCAGCCTGCGCTCCAGGACGGTGACCAGCCGCAGCAGGTCGAAGTGGTGGTCGGTGTCCACGAACAGCACTTCTGCTTCCAGCCCCCCGCCCTGCTTCGGGGCGATGCAGCGGGCCACCAGGTGATAAAGCATTTCTGTCTTTCCTGTGCCTTCTGGACCGTGGAATTCGATGACATCTCCTGTTCAAAACCAAAGCAGCCAGTTGTCAGGTAAGAGCACGTCTGTCTCTGAGTCAGTTTTCACCAGTGCCTACTATTCCTCTAAATGGAAAATGCATTTCTGAAAGCTTGATATCCGTAAAATTGAATCCTGGTTGGCGTGTACCAAGGGGAAAATTCCATTGTCAAGGAAGGCCTCTAAAATGAAGAAAATCAACTGGGAACAAAGGTTGGAAAAAACCCAAGCCCAAAGCAAAGGACCCTGCCAATAGCAACTAGGCCATGGATCAGCAACTGGATTTCATCTCTCATAGGTAGCTGATGGCTGAAAAGGAAGCTGCTGCACAGCAGTGGCTAAGAGATCACCTGTTTACACTCTGTGCACAAAATTCAGAAATAAAAAAGCAGAGGACAAGCAAAACAAAGAAGCTGACATAGTTGAGGTACAAATCACGTTGGCACATCTACTTTATAGCTCAGACTGTCCTTCAGCATTCAGTGTCTGCTATAGGCTTCTTCAATATATCTGCATGTCACTAGATGCCAGCAGGAATCTGTGACCAGTAAAGAAAACACCAGTACAGTTTTTTAGCCCTTGATATTCTTCTGACAAAAGGGACTCAGATTCCCTCAACAACTTGGATTCCTTCAGGCAACAACTCTACTGTCTGAAGCAAAGGGTCTGTAAATGGATTCAGTCCAACTGCCTAATCCACGTGGGTCAATAAAATATATGTCACCAAAATTTAAAATGTTAATTAAAAAAGCATTATGCTTTACTAGGGAACAAGATTTTTTTTAATGTGAATTTGAGATACTCTAAAGCCTTCTCCAGAGTCTTCTGATGTCTTGTATCAGAGCAAGACTCTAATAAAAAAAAAAAAAAAAAGGTAATTTATTAGTTGCTCTTTATAAATTTATAATTTTGGAAACGGGATTATTTATTTATGACAGGTTGGGTTTTAGGCATAAGGGTAAAGACATGAAGTGAGGAGAATCACACAATGATAATTGCAGGAAGGACAGAGATTTCTACAGCCTTGGCAAGTGCAAATGGCCTAACAGATTTTCACAGGGGAGATGCAAGAGTAGAGAATTAATTGAAACTTTACTTAAACATGTTTGTGCCTGGCTGAGTTTACAGGGGTTTTCAAGGCATTACTCAACTTCCAGAAGATGTCCTTGTCCTTAAGTGCATATCATGTCAAGATGTAGCTTGGGACGAGGGCTGGAGGGTGGTGGGGAAGAAACTAAGCTCTGCTTCACCCATTGCAAGCATTGAAAGCAATTTCTGCCTGATGTGACAATTATACCCACTTCAGTGACATGCAGACTGCCCACCTCTCCATGGGGAAATTCCTGCTGCTCCACAACCACAATTCCATTTATATTAATTTCTGGTACTTTGAAATTTACTAAAAAGTTTTATTGCCTCACAAATTCTCACTGATCTGTTCTGAACTGTCCCCACTTCAGAGATGAAACTACACTTCTTGTAACAGAAATCTTCATTTTCTCTTCCTGTTCAGAGGTCACAATGTCCAGCTCTGCCACCACACAGACTGTGCCAGTGACATTACCATGGCCTGTTAGGCTGAGACGCCAGCTTGGAAGGGCTCCTCCTAAATATGTTGGGCAGATCATTCCCTCCTCTTTCTTCTCCTGAAATATTTTAAAACAATTGCATAGGACACCTCTTGTTAAGCAACAAAGTGTATCTTCTGTCTGCTGCTGGCACAAGGCTTCTGCCACTTCCATACCCTTCTGGCATTTCTGAATCCAGAGCAGTGACTGAATGGGCCAGTCTGCAATACAGATGGCTCCCCACCTTCACAGCCAAGTGGGACTTGTGCAAGAAAACCAGCACCTCTATATGGCCACTCAGAAGCAGCAGTGGGCAAAATGAGTTAACTGGTAATGATTCAAAAACATTACTCTGTGAAATAAATGCTTGACTTTATCCATCTAAAGATGGTCTGTCAGGATGTCTGTGTGTTACACAGTAACATTGGATGAGCTTTAATTAGCAGAACTAACAAATTTATTTAAGTAAAAATTCTAAGTTGATTGAAAATCACTCTTAGGAGTTTTTTTGGTGGTGGCATACACATTTGAACAGCAAGACAGCCAAGCACCCTTCAGAGTTCAATGTTGCTGAACAAGATACACATCCGGGTTGTAGTTTGACCAAAACACTGAAGTTATTCTCAGAAGAGAAACAGCCTGGACTGTATAAAAACCTAAAGAGAGCTGGGGGTTCTGTGCCCTCATGATTATCAAAGAGGCTGCCCACAAGAAGAACGGGTGCAAAACAGAAGCCCTTTATAGCAACATCTATAAATGTCGGTTTCATTAAATTAGCAAGCAGGCTGGAACAGTAAGATAAGAGGGGAAATTCATCCTTCTGGATCAGGAAGAACAAACCATGACACAGCACAAGAGGAAGTGTGGCCAGCAATGTTTTCAAGAAGCCTTTGACACCCTCACAATAGGCCATGGAAGATACTTAGCGATTAGAACTAGCATCATCCATTTCTGTCAAAATAACTTTGAGAGGAGGATTAGCAAAAAGATACTGTCACAGCATGAAAACAGCCTGAGAGGCAGAGCAGGAGCAGACACTTTAACATAGGAAAATTTCCCACTAACTTTCTTCTACTCGAATTGGTGCTTCCCAGTGTTAAACACACTGGCAGATGGAACGCTCCATTAGTGTGGCAAAATGTGTAGAAAACAAATTAATAAAGACTTAAGATTGTGAAGATTTAACAGATCAAGATGGTTGAGTGAATGACTTCACATGCCATTCAGCACTGAGAAATTGAAGTCCACTGTCAGGAGTCACCCAACACCTTGCCTGGCTCGTGGTAGCCTGAACTGGTCCACTATGGGCTGACTGAAGAATACAATAGTTCACTGCTAAGCAAGGGCACATGGGATAAACTAAATGATGTTGGATAAATGTAAATACTTACATAACACTAAAATATTTAACTGAAGCATTGTGTATGGCCTTGGTCATCAATTCACTGTTAACTTTTGCCTGGGAAGAGACTTAAATTTTGCCTGTAATCATGACAGTAGCATATGTGCAGCTTGCTGCAGTTACTACCAGGCTACTGGAACACTCAGCAGTGATTCTGCAGGTTCCACATCATCAGGTACCTTGAAGTTACTGGACGAGTAATTTACAGTATTGTGCAGAAGCTGTAGCTAATATTTGTACTGTTTATAAGTAAAGCAGAAAGGCCTAAAAATTATTCCAAATTAATGTTGGGTGTCACACTATTGCTGAACATCAGAGCTTTATACTGACGCCCACACCTTCATACCAGTGGCACAGGAGAAACATGACTGGCAATAGTGGCAGATTATTTAGAGCTTGTGTCACTTTTGCTCCATTCCAGAAATGGCATGCAATTAGTATGCTTATGTGTTCTTAAATATGCAAGTCCATCATAATTAGAAGCACTGACTAGGATATCACAGCAGCACCTGCATTACTGCTCCTATTTTATAGCACTGGCACAGATGTTATGAACACGTAACCATGAGTAACCTTTGCGTAGTTCCTCAAAACTTCATATTTATGTTTGTTTGTTTCAAACACCATCAGCAAAAAGGTTTTTGCACTTCTTTAATCACAGCATTTCAGATGAAGAGCTGTTCAGCACAGACTTCACAGGCAATATATTACAGTATTCCACAGCGAGCTACTAACAGTCGAATTAATGACAAACGGCCAGGTAGGGCTTCACAGGGATTTAGGCTGAATAATGAGAACACACATCAAAATAACACATGGGCTCACATAAATACCATGGAATTAAAAGACAAACCAAAAAGGTAATAAAAGGTGAAGTCTATTTATGCATATATAGCTGCTAGGCAGCTTCATTAATGTCAGCCAAAAAGCACAACCAAAGTGAGTAATAACTGATGCCATTTGGTAAAAGCAGAGGAAACCCTGAAGTGCTTCAGGAGCTCAATGACCACGTTGGCTCAGAGAAACCAGTGATGAATTTAGATTTCCAGCCATCTTAGAACTGAGGTTCAGGAACAATCTCTGGACAGACATGAACAACCTCCACAGCTTTAAGATCAAAGCTGATAATTAATGATGGGATTATGTAATGCTGTGAACTGTGATGGTGAGAGCAATTAGTGACCCCCAGAAGGTCTCTCATAGTCTGTTCTACCAGCACATGGCCAGTTTAGTCTCAAACATTTATTTCTTGTACAGTTCATATGAAAATGGACTGAAAGATCAGCATTTTCTGTCATTGCATTTTTTCAAAAGAAAAACATCTCGTTAAAAAAAGATAAAATAAAGCATTCAGGAGTCTTGTGAAACATGTACCAATTTCACTACTGGTTCTTAATTCTTCCTGTGGGTAACAAAGCAGTTTAGAATGGAGAGTATATGTAAATCAGCATCTCTGCTCCATTTGCACTGGCTTACCAGTATGTCTCTGCCCTTTATCTTTGTTATATCCTATTTGAAACTTTCAGGGGCAGGAATTCTATATTGCTAACCCCCTAATGTATTCTTAAGTGCTGCAAAATACACAAATAGTCTCACAGTGACTGCATTTCTACACTGAGCATCATCTCATCCAATTATCTCAATTCCATTGCATTTTTCTGCTATTTCTTCTGATCCTTCTATAATTTGGAGGAATTCAAATTAGAATCACAGAGTGGTAGGGGTTGGAAGGGACCTCTGGAGATCAGCGAATCCATCTCCCCCTGCCAGTGCAGAAGCACCCAGAACAGGCCACACAGGAACAGATCCAGGTGGGTTGCAGACAAGTGTGTAGATCACCACTGCAGCCACCTACTTGTGCTGAGAAATCCCTTCACTCACACCCACACCCAGCAGCTGGGGCACCCCAGCACGATCCACCGTTCACATGCCTTTGGGACGTGTCTCCAGTTCTGTGTGACCACAGCAGCCCCTTTGCTGTGAAATCCATGACACTTCACACAATCTGGATAACCCGTCTGACTTCCCAAATAATCAAGGAACTACTAAGTCTGCTAATGCCTGTGTAGCTCAGTAATTTCTTCATTAAAACACCCAATCTTGATTTCTTGCTAGAAGAATCAACCTGAAACTTGTTGTACTGGCATCGCTGGGAGGTCACCCAGTTTCTCCAGTTTGAAATTCTTTATTCCCTGAAGGTCACACAGCCATTTTGATCCTCACATCCTCTGCAAACTCATTCAGCTGATTAGTACCTATCTCCATAGCTGAACTGTTTCCAAAGTTGCATCTAAGTATAACCAGGGTTTTTCATGCCAAGACCAAATGGCCGAGGACTCAGTGGCTGTACTGAAACACTGTCTGCTCTTCCCTGTCCCTTACAGATCCAGACCACCCTGTATCACTGAACTCTTTGCTATGGATTGAAACTGGAGTTCTTGGCAAATTTCTGCAGTTACTGCTTTGTGATGATTTTTTTAGAATACCAATAAAAAAGGTTAAATGACAGAAACTAGAACAAATTTTGGTAAAACTACTAGAAACAGAACCTTGGTACTAACTCACCTACACCTGTGTTTTCATACCCATAAAGTAGACTTTAAAGTCCATTTCATAACGTTTGGAGTGGTGACTTTGCATTATTTCATTTTATCTAGTTTGCATAAAACTGTATCAACAATTAATATTCTGAATCCAGGCCAGAAAGATCTAGTTGTATGCTTATCTCCCTCATACTGCTCTGGGAATGCTTGTACATTAGCATTTTTCCTTAAATAGGATAAAGATACATTTTTACCAGGAACAGGAGATCCTTCCTCAGCAAACAGATAAGGTTCAAGATTCTTCAGGGAACTTCTGCCCTCAAGTCGTGCAAGCAGCTGTTAAAGACAGAAGAGACATGCTGTTAACTCAAAATAGGATCTTGGGAATCAAATTTAAAGGATTCTGAGAACTGGGAGTTTCCATGATGGCTTTATCAAAAGATTAGTCTGATTTAAAAAATATTTTCTTAAATACACATGGAAACTTCTAGTCTGGACTACAGCAACAAAAGGGTCCATTCTTACAAATAGCACACAGATGTCATGGCAATAAAAACTGGATATAGACTGGGGAAAAAAGCTTAAAAGGAGGAAAAAAAAATGAAAAAGAAAAAAAGCTGCACAAGTAGACTAGCAGGAGGGATTGCCTCTGGTAAACAGCAGCCTGCCGTTTGACAGAACAAAGGAAAGATCATTTGTAATAACCAGCACCTCCACAAAAAACTACTGGTTGAGAGGAGAAACATTACCCATCATTAGCCACCTGAGTCAGTCCCTCTGAGCATTTTTACAGTAAGTAAAGACAAGTACTTTTCATCTGGAAAGTTATACAGGACTCTTCTGGACTACAATCCTATTATATCATAGTTCCTTGTTCAAAGAGGATGGATTAAAAATGATCAAAAGTAATTAGCCACCAGCAGCTCTGCAAGAACCTTTCTAAAGTGAGCTGGGATCTGTAAAGCAAGTTCCTCCAAAGACCCTTGTAAAGCAAGTCCATTGTAAAACAAATCAGTCCAAAGGTGATGGACAATTCCTAAGTAGGCAGCTATCTGAGGAGCAAGCAGACAGGTATTCACATCACTTGTGGGTTTTGTGCCTCTGGCATATGCTCACAAACCAAGAATGAACCCGGTGCTAGAACCTTCATTCCCTACATGCATTAACACAGGTGGGAAAGGGCAGGGTCAGGATGCCCAGAGCACTGCCAGAGAATGGACCCTGGTGCCAAATATTTCAATATTTAAATGACCCAGCTGTCATTTAAAGATTTAAACAAAACAAATCCCGTTCAGTTTTATCCCATCCTCCTGCCGGTCACCAAAAGAGCAGTGAGCACACACCTTCAAGCACACACTGCCTTATCTTGTTTTCCTCCCGGCCACACTGATGAGCAACATTTGCTCTGAATTGTCTTAAAAGTTGTTTGAACAGTTGTGTGTTTGCCTTTAATATAAGAATAAAACTCCATTAAATGGTCCTGAATTTACTTCAAGTGGTCACGATGGGAGTCTAAGTGTGACATTTTCATTGACATTTTAACATTCCCTTCCATTAACAAAATGTCAATGTTTTTGCCTTTGTTTGCCTGTCCACACATATTCAGAAGAGTTTTCTGACACATCCACTGAAGGGCCATAAAAACACTTGAATTGACCTTCTCTGGATCTGCAGATCCTCCTGTTGCATTTCACACGTTTGTGCAGCTCAGAAAACACTCAGTGAACTCTTGAGTATTTTGAAAACCAGTAGGGTTCTGTGACCCGGACAAGCAAAAATCCAGATGGATGGATGTACACAAGACAGGAACACATCTCAGGACTCATAAACTATGAGCTTGCAACTACCAAGAGAGCCATCGCAGACTCTACATGTGCAAGCAGCTGCCTGTGCCTGGCACTGGCCCCTGGCTGTGAGAAGGGCCAGGAATCTCTCACCCCCTCATCCGTCGGTGGAAGTCGAGAGAAACAGGAAAACCACCACAGGCTGCTGCTGGCTGATGCTCTTCATTTCTCAGCAAAGGAAGCACCACTCCGACACTCAGAGATCACAGGAGTGTGATCATTGGCACTGCTGGGGCCAGGAGCCACAACTCTTGCTAAACACATTTCTGCAGCCTCCTGTTCCCAAATTTATTTGTACATTAGTAAGTCCTCTAAAGTTTATTTCTCCTCGAAACAATAAGGCCTTTTCTCTTCTTACCTTTTCTCTTCTTAGACCCCCCCCTCTCTTTAAGCTTACAGCTAGAGCTCTGGCAATAGCAGTAGATTGATCTCTATCGTTTAACTGTGAATCTGTGGTTACTGAAAGGATGAGTTTCCACGTTCATTTCAGATACCTACAGGTGCCTGCTCAGAGTGCTGCTCACGTGAGCACTCTCTGCTAACTGGCTGCTGATAGCACACCTGTGTTTCTAGCAAACCCCTATTTACTTCTGAGTTGCGAAGCAGAATCTCCAAAGGCACTTGCCTCATTAGTGTCACACTGGGAGCGACGGGGATCCTGGCAGAAGGAGACAACAATTTGCCTTCAAATGCAACACAGCTCGGCCGTGCTATAGCCAAAGCCAGGCTGCTGTGATCCAACCCCACACAGCTCATCCACTCTACAGCCACAGCCAGGCTGCCATGATCCAACCTCACACAGCTCATCCACTCTACAGCCAAAGCCAGGCTGCTGTGATCCACTCCCACACAGCTCATCCACTCTACAACCACAGCCAGGCTGCCGTGATCCAACCCCACACAGCTCATCCACTCTACAGCCACAGCCAGGCTGCCATGAGCCACGAGGCAGGCACCACTCCCCTCTGCCCATGCCAACACAGGACAACATGGGCTCCCCCACACCAGTTGCAGCCACCTCCTCTCTGCTCCAGGGAGGCATTTCCATTTTGCCTCTTCAAGGAGCTGGGTCACGGTTAAATTAACGACCTGGATGGCAGGCATCAGGCATCCCAAGCTTTGTCATGACAGAACACAGCAGCACCGTGCTGCTGAAGAGACCCTTGGACTGGAAGAGTTTGGGGAAACAAAACACCGCATAACAATTTCACATGACATATTAGAGCCTTTGGATTCTGCAGTGTAACTGTGGATGCCCCTTTCTTCCTTCATAATGCTCTTTATCTTCTATGTAACAACCTTTGAGTACCCTGCTAGCGGCAGGTTTTTGCTCTTAGGTGTTCTTCAAAAGTCTAATGATGCTACCAAGAAAGTGCACATACTTGCTGCTACACGCAGAAAAAACCATACAGCGAGTCAGGCAGCAGTTGGGTTAAATTTCATTAATGACAAGGCTGAAGGGACTCAAATATTTCAACTATGTCTTTTATAATTTCTCAATTTCATCTTTTCAATAAAGAAATATGCAGATGGACAGTCCCACTGAGTCACGCATTATAACTTGTACTATATTGGTTTCAACGAAGCTATGCATAAATGCAGGCATACATGTAGGTCTTGTCAGGAATGAGATACTGCTTCATTAAAATGTTAAAGAAATTCAAATTAAATACTCCAGCTCTGTCAGAGGCTGTGAGCAAAGCTACAGGCTATTTACACACACAAACCTATCCTGAGTATGAGACAAAATTTAATTTTCAACCACTATAACCACTCTGAGTGAGCCTTTGTAAACTCGGGGCATGAAGACATATGCAAGCAATTTATCATTTAGTTTACTGTGATGTACAAAGGTGTTTTGCAAGAAGCTCTAATTTGTTGTATTAATTATATTCAATAAGAGAACAAGACTGCGGTCTCTCAGTAAAATCTGATCTGATGCATGAGGCTGAGGAAGTACTGTTTTAAATTAAGTATTTTCTGTTTCACGGGCTTGTACCACTGTTGGGTTTTTTTCTGGAGGATGTTCTTGTACATTAACCTTCCTTAACCCATCCGTTAGCAGTTTCTCCTCCAGATTTGGTGATCCATTGCAGTACAGACAGTGCTGCATGTGGCAGTTGCTCCCTAATGGCCCGTCTCATGTGGGCAAATAAATGGATTTAGCCGTGTGGGCACTGAGCACAACTCCTGCCCTTCATTTGTGTCGATCTGCTCATAGTAGGCAGCAGGTGCTATTTTTATTTTTTAAATGTCAAAAGGTCTGAAGAACTCAATCTCCCAAAATAAACCACAGTTTTCACAAGAAGTAGGTATTATCACGCGTTCTTATGTTTTTATGTGCAATACTCAGCATATTCTGAAACAGTGACACACAAATCTCCAAGTAACTAACTTGCTGATTGCAAGTAATTGTTACTAACAAACAAAGCAGAGAACAAACAAACAAATCCCCAAACTCAAACCCCTTTTCTCTGAAGAAATGAAAAGCAATTCCAACTTCCATACTGTTTATTTAAAACAAACTTCCCTCGCAGTTCTTCTTCCCTACCACTCCAACCTTGGAAAGGTAGAGAGTGAAAAAAACATTTATAAAAGAATTACTGAACCGCCTGAAAAGCCTCCCCCCGCGCTGCAAGAAACGGCCCTAGCAGACGGGGACACAAAGGCAGGACCAAGCCCCAGGCTCCCTCACCTAGGCCGAACCCGGCTGCCTGAGCCAGCCGCCAGCCAGCCGCTGAACACCCTGCAGCAAATCCCGGGCGTTTCAGAGACGCCCGAACACCCCGAGGCGCCTCCCCCGCCGCTCCCCTCTGCGTGAGTCGCACCCCCGGCGGTGCCTTCCCGGCCCCCGGGCTCGGCAGCGCCGGGCTGAGGGGGCCCCGAGCCCCTCTCGCCGGGGAGGCGGG
>JANHGL010019427.1:0-16816 GCA_024611195.1 Ceyx melanurus | reverse complement strand
AGGAGACTCCACAACCTCCCTGGGCAGCCCCTGCCAGGCTCTGCCACCCTCACTGGCAACAAGTTTGTCCTTGTGTTGGTAGGAGAAAAACAATTAGTTTGCAAGCCAAAGTGAATGCCAGTGCTACAGGTTTCTAACAAGTTGCACAAAAAGATGAAAAATTCTATAGTCTCCTTTGCTTTCCATACAGATTCTCATCTGAATACTAGTGGCAGATTCTAAAAGGTTCTGGGAAGAGTGTTTCAAATTTACTAGCTTGATTTATTTTCAGCAGTAGCAGTAGAGTTCATTCTCCTCTCCATTATAATCCTGTAGATTCAGTTGTAATTGTTTTTATTAATAATGTAAGGCAGGTAACTCATTTTCCTTGTGGCCCTGGTCTGACAAAATGTACATAAATGGACACTTGTCTTTCTGGAGATTACTCTTCAGTGTGTCTGTGAATATATATTTTTTTTTTTTATTTTTTGGTGAGAAACTGACTGTAGGACTGGAGATTGGCATTGTGTTTTGGATATCATCATTCCCACTCAGCTGGAGATTAAAATATTAAGTGGAATTTTAGCAGATTCTTAAGTAAATTAAATAGACATTTATAAATTGTCAAAAATTTAAATTTTATGAAATATATAATGTGTTCACATAAGATATTTACAATACCCAAGGGCAATTAAGATAATCATAATGCAAACTGAATAGTTTGCTACTTTTACTAGACTTACTTTGCTTTTGAATCAATGTTATTCTTACCAAATATGGCATCTCACTCCCAGGATTTCAACTGTGTATTTGAAGCAAACGAGTCATTCTCAGTAGTCTTCAGTATGCAGAAAAAAAGATAAATGTTCTTTTCATCCTGTATTTTCTGTATTGTCTCCATTAGGATGATCCCTCCTTCTCAGTGACCCTGTTGGATGAAGTCTGTAAAAAGGGCATTTCTGTTTCAAGAGTGGCTGAGTGATAAGGCCAAGTATGACAGTTTATTCTTTGCCAAGTTTGCATTTTCAGCTCAGTGGTGAAGAAGAATATCCCCTCTTTTTAGCTAAGGTTCTCAAAATATTTGTTGTTTCCAAAATTCAGCCAACATGATCCGTGTTAAAACCATACACAAATTCAAAGATAAGTGAAATCACCCACCTGCAAATTTCTCACCAGAACTGCATTAGAGGAAAACATTTGCCTGATATATTCTGGCATGAAACAGATGCTAGAGTGTTTCTTTCTTTCTGATGCTAGCACATTTTCCTATTCCTGCCAACTGCAGAGTAATCTCCAGGGCACCTTGAAAAAAACAACGAAAAATTTAAATATTAGTGGTAAAAATACCTCTCTGCTCCCCCCCACCCCCAAATAAATTGTTACTATTGCTGGAAGAGTTTTACTTTTTTTACTGGTTTTACTTTTTAAAATTATTTTTTAAAGGAATTAATTGTCTGGGGATTTAAAAGGAAATAAAAATAGAGCTACATGTGCTCACAGTATGACAAATGTTGCCCTCTCCAAGGTTCCCAAAGAGTTGAGCCACAGAGACTTGACAGGTCACATAGTTTTAACTCTTCCCTCTGTCTCCTACTGCTAAATCTCATTTGTAATAGCTAAAAATACACATCTTGCTTTCCCAGAATAGCTTTCCCATGTAAATGGACTTGCTGCCATTATCCCAGGACACAGGGATGTTCTGCAGGGTGGGAGAACGGATGTATTTTCCAACTGGAAAAGAGACAGTTTCTGAATGGAAGGGAGGATTTCCCTGAGATAATGTTGCTATTCAGCTGGAAAATGATCAAGGAATGTGTGAGTAGATAGTATTCCAAGTGGTTTCAGGCACCTCTGCAAAAGGAAATCTGTGTGGCCAGGGATTTGGGCTAGGGAGGCAAGAAAGGGCTGAGGTGTCTGCACCTCGTGCATCCCATGCATACATCAGGCAACCACTGGTTAAAAAATTGAAGCCCTTTTAGGAGTCTTTACAGAGCATCTCAGGGAATGTCATTCCCTGGAAGGGATATTCAAAGTGTCTACACTAATCAGCTCATTTTTGTTTTTAAATATTTTGAGGACATAAGTGTCTTGTCCCAGTAAAACACACCAGCGATTATAAAGGACGATTCCAGGCACAGCCACTATTTTTAGCACATAATTTTGATTTAACATGTTATTGTTTATAATGACCTTAGACTTTCTAAAGAACACCTCGGGCCTTTGGCAAAACTCTTTGCATGAACAGAAATTTCTATAAGAATCAAGTCTGTTTCTCTACATGAAGATTTAGTGCTGTCCTTTACAAGTGTGTTGCTGGGGAAACAGTGGCTCTTAGTCGTATTTCACATGATGCCTGGAATTAATCTGTTAGCAATTCAACCTAGATGTCTCTTTCACTTTGTGCATCTGTTGACAAAATTTTACAGAGAGACAATTTATCTACACATGTGTTTTGATCAAAACAAATTCACATATTATACCTCACTGACAATTATTTTCCTCAAAAGTGATTTTTCATTTAACACGCCCCCAAGAAGTTACCTTTGGTCAGTTCACTAAAGACAGTGGTTGAAATAGATTTATGAATATCTCTTAGCCATAGTTAATTTATATAAAAATATCTAGATTTCTAAAGAATGTTCTCTCTCAGGGGTTAGGTTGATTGCACTTTAAAGCATTTCTTATTTTATTACCTAAGCAACATGTGTGGAGGGAAAGAAAATGTGGTGGGTTACTCCTAGGGACAGAGTTTATAAAGACAGTGTGAATGTGAAAATGAAATGCATCCCTGCATTCAGTGAAGGGAATTAACTGGCATATAAATGAACTACAAACTGGCTATCAAGGAAAAGTCAATCAGTGTGGACTCAGAAGCAGCAGACTGAAACTGATTGTTGATTGTTTTGCTTCAGATCTGGGTTGCACAGATTTCATGAGTGAAGAGAATCCCCAGATTTTCATCTCGCTGTGAATCTCACAGTAAGATTCACTGGATTTGAGCTCATCTAAAAAAAAAAGACACAACATTTAATCAGGTCTCTGAATCTAAACTGCTGTTAGAGTCAAAACATGAGAAACTCCAGTGTGAGGGAACACTTTCTTTGCCTGAAAATGTGAGCTACCATCACCCTCTGAGTCAAGAAATGGTGGTGAGATGGTTCTTCCCTAACTGCACTAACCTGGGGAGGCAGTGATGTGTGAGCTGTCTGTATGGTAGTTCACATACGTATGGCAGTACACAGTCATAAGGGCTAGGAAGAGAGGAGAAAAAGGAATTATGAAAAATAAATCCATGGAGCTGGAGAACTGCATAAGAAGGACATTTCTCTTTCCAAATGAGGATGGCCTCGTTAGACCTAATTTTCTGATAACAGGAACACAAGTGGAATAATCTGTTTTTTCCATCATGTCACCTCACTCACTAAACCACCTTCAAGCTTTTTATAGGCATATCATTTTATAGCCTGAAGAAGTTGTTCCTATAGGTAAGGCAAGAAAGTTTTGCAGACCACCTCATCTTAAAGACTTCACTAAGTGAGATATCTGCTCTTCTACTCAAGCACTTGGCAAAAAAGAAAAAGCACTCTACCAAATAAGGACAGTTAGCAGGATGAATTGCCTTAGTCTGTCATCTCATCTAGATAGTTTTAATTATTGAGCAAAGACTCATTAACCTCTTACTACAAGCACAGTATCAATCACTTGTGCCAAAGAACTGGATTAAGGACACTTACAAACTCCTTGGCTCACATGCCATGTTTTTCAGTGCCCTTAAAGTAGGTGCAGTTAGGAGCAGGAACAATTTACAGCTCACCCAAAGACTTCTCAGTATTTCAGACCTATGAAAACAATGTTTTTTATATAAAAACAGTGTTATAATTTTTGTAAATGTTAATTTTTAAAATAGTATACTAAAAATAACACAGTACAACCTGGTGGCAGACTACTCATTTTAGTTCCTTTATAAATGTCACACACTTTCCAGTATGATAAATTTTTGTCAGCCTAGAATAACTCAAAGGGTAGTTTGAGCTGGTTTGGAGACAGGTGTATGAAAATGGATCTGATTCTGCAGTTAAAAACTAGAAGAATTCAACAATAGTCCAGTATTACTGTACATTTTAAAATGAGAAGTCCAGAATTTGACCACATATAGTCCAGCACTAAAAATGTTAGAATTTTTTCACAATTACTCCTTCCAGATAAATATGAAGATTTAAGACTTAACAAAGCAGCAGAAAACAGTGGAAGTTATTCTACTGGACTTGTTGGTAAGGCTTTGAAGAATTTAGAGTGTAAGTAGAATCAGATAAAAGGATATGGATGCTGGATTAGGTAAGCAGCAGATTACAAAACAGCATTAGCATTTGCCCTTTGCAAAGGTTAAATTATGTTCCTATCTTTAATATTGCATTGGCTATTCATGCTCACAGGGGGACTTTCCATTAACAGATTTTGTTTGAAAATGGTAACATGACCAGAATACTGTCAGAATGTTTTTTTTTTCCTTTTTTATACTAGAACTTCAAGGCAGATGTTATTAGAAATAAATAGCTCAGAGGGCTGTTGGACACATATGTCATAAGCAGCCCTTGAACAAAGCAGAATGTTCCATCCAATCATAATAATTTGAAACTAAATGGAAGTGATGTGCTTGTGTTAAATTATCCAGATTTAATGAAACTTGCACCTTGCTTTGTCCCATTAAAAAGGAATTGCTCAGAACACCTTAGCTTTTCTGATACAGGATAACCTAGCATAGAAACTACTACCTGTTTAGACACTATCAAATCACTATACACTATAATACAATAGAATATTTTATTATATATATAATATAGCTATACAAATCACTGTACACTATCCCTTAGACATGAAATGCACTCCCCTCCCCTGCCCCCTCAATATTTAATGGTTGTTTTTTGGGCTTTTTTGAGCTCTCCACAGGTTTTGTTTCTTTCCTCACCAGCCTTGGTCAACTGTCTCATGGCACCATGAAAAGAATAATCCTCATCACCCATGCCCACATGCTGAGAACTTTCTTTTTGTGCCTTAAATCTCTGTCTTCTATTCTTATTCAGCTCTCAGCCATCATCTTTGTAGAAAACAAAACAAAACAAAATTAATTTTCCTCTTCTTTCTCTCCTTACACAGGTATTATTCTAAAAGTTAGCACAAGAATGCCAGCTATCTTAATTAAACTCAAACCTATCATCTTAGCCACCTCTTGCTGCTGAAAGTGGTGTCAAGCTTTAATGGAGATGGATCCTCTCATCTCATCCCTTCTCTTGTGTTCTGCTCTTGTACATTTTGTCAAAATCCATCTCTCTCCTGGCTTTATGGTGTCCCAGGGATGTTGCTTTGACATATTGATCATCCTGCCTGGGATCTGCACCTGTATGCTTTCTGGTTTAGAGAGACAGATGGAAGGAAAATGGTTTCATAAAGCAGTGCTTACATCTGTGTCTAGGCTGCTTACAAGAGCAGCAGCAAACATCTATCACCAGCACTTCAAAGTGAGTGTGCTGCCTCAGATGGAATTTTGAAAGATTTTCTAGAGCTCAATAAATCCACTGCATTTACAGTAAACTATTCTAGTAATTAAAAAGCTTTTTGAGAGATGAAAGACTATAGAAAATGTCTGCTAAGAAGTTAATTTCCATTCTTTTCCACTTTGATTCAACTGACTGTAGCCAAAATAAAGATATAAAAGATATAAATGGATATAAAAGAGGGGAAATAAAGTCAAGAAAGAAGTGACTTCTTATTTAACTTGCTGGTGGCTTTCCCCTGCTTCTTGCTTCTGTTAATTTATTTTCCATCCTTGGGCTTTCAGAGTATCCAGGGAGCTGTATGTGCCTGGATCTACCCCAGCAGAGCAGTATCAGTAAAGCTGTTAATAATACATTCCTTTTTCTCCATGTTTCTGAGTGACCTATGATGTTTGGCAACCCTATATTCATGATTCACAAAAAGACATCTGTCAAGGAAAAGCTATTCCCCTTCTTCTTGCTTCTGAGCACATCTTAGATTTTCTTTTATCATGATTCTTCTCCAAACAGTTTTCTGTGGGGGTGGAAAGGGTGGGAAAGTCTGCCTGAATTCCTTATGTTCACTGAGAGATCATTATGGCATGCCAAGATTTTACAGGGGTGAAAATATTCCAGGAAGTTGTTATTTATCAATTCCCAAGGAAATTAGCTCACACACTACAAAAATAAGCCTTAAGTAAATGAAAGTAAACAGAGCAACAAATGCCAGGGGACATGTCATTTTGCTTTTATTTTCTATTTCTACTACACCAACACAAAACCCCATTATTAGTTCTCATCCTCTGTCCCATATGAACCCACAACTGTGCAGGTTGCTCTGCAAAAAAAACTCAAATCTGAGCTGTAAACATGAACCCTAACAGCTCCCACAGCTGTTTCTTAAACAGTTGGAAGTCAGCATTGCTTTTTCATCCCAGCATTACTGCAGTTCAGCATGAACTTGGTGTTCCCTTGTCTGATAATTTAAATTTTCCTTCACAGTTTCATTGTGATGCTGAACCAGAGAGTTTATTACAGGTTTTTACTCAGAGCTCCTTTAAGGATTATTCTGGGCTCATCAATGGGGTGTTTTTCTCTTTATCTTGAGGTTCTGACTCAAGGTTAGGAAGCAAACAATAGAGGCACTTAAAAAGTCCAGCACTTCATGCTTCTTGATATTACCTGCACTTGTGTGTGGGCTCCACCAGCTCTGCATGTGTGTGCTGGGAAACTGGGAACTGTAACAATGGAAAACACCCCAGAAAAAGTTGCTAGAAATCATCCTTCATGATGGTAGCACAGCTGGAAGATGCAGAAAAGAGGGTTGTTTTCATCTTACCCCACAGCACATCCCAGCCTGGCCATGCCAGGTTTACAGTGATACAACTGCCTCCTTGCCTAACCATGTATTTTACAGACCCCTCTTGCCATGCACCTGGATAAGTTAAGCAAAAACTCAGTGTATTTGCCTTCAAAGAAAGCAAATAAAGTCCTAGAAACTGTGTATTGTTTTTGAACATGTTCTCATGGTAATCCCCATGTGGGAATTCAGATGGCCAGAGGTGTCCACATGACCTCTTGCTAAACTGCAGGCTGTGAGGTTAGTGGGAAGGGCTGTCTTGATTCCATGTGGGGAGACCCCCAGTGGGGACTGGTTCACACCTTCCTGCAGGGCATCACCCTCCAGAATGTTGCTGCTCCTGGCAGGAGTTGTACACCCAACATTGGAGCCAGAGGGAGGGAGAACTGACTGTAGCCTTTTGAGGGGCTGCTGGATTAGAGGCTGAAATTTGCTGCTGCAGTGCATGAAACTGCTGCAGACAACATTCTGCTTTCCCCCTTTTCCCAAGAGATTAAAAAATCATCTGCTGCCTGTTCCCTGTGATTCACTTGTTGAAATATCTTTGCTGATTCTCAGCAGAGAAAAGCAAGATCACTCGAGCGAGGATTGCTCAATGAAAAAAAAAAAAGAAAAAATTGCACCCAAGGGAAGTGAAGCTGAAAGAGAGGATGAAACTCTCACTGCTCTGTCCTTCCTGCAGAGCTTTGTCCTGTCAGATTTTAAAGAGTATAAAAGAGAAATGAATGCCTGGTGTGGGAAAAGGGTTGTAAGGCGGTTACACTTCTCCTTCTTGATCATGTGCCACACCTGAGCAGACAGATGCTTCAAAACCATTGTGATAACTTCTTGTTAATAAGGTACAGATCTCCTAAAAATCCCTGAAGTGGGTAATTTATGAAGGTATAGAAACAGGGAGAGGAAGAACTTTTCATTTGCTGTACTATAATGAGCTATCTGGGTTATGGGATATATTATATGATAGCAGCACTATAAAAAACATAGGTTAAAGGTATCCAATGGCTCAGCAGAGCACCAGTAGTCATATTTTGCCAGACAATACACAGAACTCAACAACAATTTAAAATAAATAATTCTGGGAGGAACATACAGATGCACAAAGCAATGTTGTGATTACATTTCCAAAGCATATTGACAAATATTAAACTCTCCAAATCACACTGAGCCTTTTGTTTCAGACATTGTTTTGCTTTTCTCAGTAAACCACAATTTGAGCATCTTGTGAGGATACCAGGTGAGAACTGTGGATATTCAGCATCTCACAGCAAAAGCTCTGCAAGTGTGACATTTTTGAGTTGGTCCTTTTGGAATCTCAGGAGTTTCTTCTTGTGGTTGGTTACTGCTGGGAAAATGAATGTCTACAAATAAAAATATTACCAAGTCAGCACAACTCCTTTCAAGGCTTTGGGTTGTCTCAGCTGTAAAAGTTGAGAGGAGCTGCAGGATCTGGGCTGAGCCCTTTGTCAGAAGTGGAGGCAGCTGTGAGGTATGTGCAAAAGCCCTGGGGAGAAGAGGGGTGTCAGATAAGAAGAAAAAAGAATCTCATTGGGTATTGGAGGAATTCAGATCACTACAGGTTAGTCATTAAACTCAGAACAAGTTCTTGTGAGCCATGGGTTTGCTTAGTTTTGTCTTACTCTCTCCTTTCCTAAGAATGCAAGTCAATCAGTTAGAGGAGAAGTTTCTCTGGCTGATAAGGGCCCAAAAACTCTAATTACATTCATGTTCTGTGTTAACTAACTTGGGTATTGACATTGATAAAATTCTGTCCCGAGCATCACTCAAGATGATTTTTGACTCGTGTAATCAAATGCTCTCAAATGTCCCCCTGAAAGGCAAAGAAGATTTTTCTTTTTTATCTGAGGGTTCATAAGACTGTGTGGGCTCTTCACTTTCATGGGTACATGGACACATGCACATGTCTTTTATTTTCCACACTGAGACTGTATAAAAGAATATCCCCAGTGCATACAGCATACTCAGCCATCTTTAAACACTTCTACTCCTGTTACCTTAGCAACAGCCCGAGGGAAATCCCTAAGTAATTAATCAAGCTGCTTAGCTGTTCAGCGTTTCTTACAAGGGAAGCTGTTATCTGCCTTCTTTCTCAATGCTCACAAAAATTCTATATTTAGAAAAGTAATGGCATGTGGGCTGGTTTAGGGAGCTTCCTTCATCTGGGAAGGAAGGTGAGTGTCCATGTGGCCCATTTACATGCTTAGTGACTGATACTGCAAGTAGCAGCTGAAGCATGATCTTCAAAGGATTTAGAGGTGTAGCTGGAGGCTGCATTTCTTCAAACATTTCAATGTCTTTTCTAAGCCAACATCCTGGTTCCTCCCTCCAGTGCTACACTCACAATTCACTTCCAGGTTCACCAACCCACAACCAAGTCCAACCACTAGAAACCTCTATAATAATTTAGTCTGAGTTCCCACACAACCCATCATATAGAAATTTACTAATTATTCTGTGGTTTGTTTTTGCTTGGAGGTTTTCGTTGTTGTTTTATTTGGGGTTTCTGTTTGTTTGGGGTTTTTTGGGTTGGTTGGGGTTATTTTGTTGTTGTTTTGTTGTTGTTTTCTGCAGAAGGCTGTATTCTGCATTATACACTGAACAGCATAACTGAGACAGACTGTGGAGATCATAAGTCCTACCTTGGATAAAGACACCTATTGACCCTTTCCTCTAAACACTTAATATAACAGGTGTTATATGTAGTGTAAAAATATGCAATTATTAATATTTGTAATGGGTTTGATGTTTATGTTTCACAGTCCAGACTAAGGACAGTTTTCTCACTGTGGGAGTCATTTTTATACTCATCCTCAGTAGTCTAATATGGAGGTCAAACATCTGTGAGGTTTCAGAAGACCTGCAGTCATTTTGCTGTCATCTGAAACTGGAGAAATATATATTCTTCATTGGGTTGTGTATTCCTACTGACCTCCTACAATATACAAGGATTTATATACAGGTTCAGAGGACTATAGATTTGGCAATGCAAAAAAAAAACCTGCCTACAATCATCAGTGTCTGCTGCTGCCTGCTAAGGGCAGTTCATCTATCCCCAGACTGGGCTGTTATCTTGGAAATGAGTCTCCTTTTGCCTTTCCCTGTTTCTTTTGCTTAGATCTATATCTCACAGGAGGTGAAAGTGCTCACTTTTGCAGTCTGCAAACAAGTACTAATGAGATCATTAAACTTTTATGAGCATCCGTTTATATGGCACACCTCTGGCCAGAGCTAGGGTTTCCATCTTAAGGGAAGACAGCTTTTCAGCTCTAAGCACCAGGCAGATTGTAGCCAGACAATGCTTTGCTGGGCAAAAGCATTGCTTGATGAAGCTGATTAGGTATACACCTGATAAGAGATTAGAAAGGAAATTAAGTGGTTTTGAATGAGAGAGGGGAAAAAAAACCTGACAAAACAGCAGCAAAGACTTTTCTTGCAGTAGTCAGCAAGACACAAAGGAGAAGTCAGAGAAAGGAGGGAGAAATAGAGCTTTACATTCAGCATGATAAAAGCTCTGGCCCATGGAGGAAACTGAAACAAGGAAATCTGTGCAGGCTTTGTTAAGATATCCACATCTCTTAACTACTTCAGGGACTCCAGAACTCCAGAAATCACTTGCAAGAGAGACTGGGATGTACCTGGGAGGCTGGAGCCAGTCCTGCAGGCAGGGGCAGCTGCACCTTCTGTTTCTATGAAGGGAACATGGGCGGACAGACAGAGTCCAGCAGTCAGGTAATGCAACATGCTGCAGCATCCTCACTGTGGAGAGGTTTATGAACTGCCTGTGAAGCCCCCCAGTGAGGGGAGCTGCCAGGGTCAGCAGCACCCTGCTCCATGGAGCACCTCCCTCTGTGCTGCCCTGTGCACGCTGCTGCTGCACAGGCTGCAGTGATAAGAAGCACCTCATTGGGCACTCTGGATTTTCATTGAAAGCTCATTAGAAACACACAGTCATTGTTCTTTTTTTTCCTGTAGGGATGAGAGGGTTGGTTCCCATACATAAACCGTGCCTTTGACAAACAAAAGAAAAATCAATAGCCAGCTGACAAGTGTCTCAGCAGTGGAATATGGGAGCAGGGGGCATTCCTGCAGAGGCTGCTTTGGAACAAGTGGCTAATCATCCATCTCTGCCATCCTACTCTCACAAATGTGATGTAGGCTTAGAACAGAGGAACACTAAACCTCTTGATTAAATAAGAATGTTTAATTTTTCCAAGACTGAGTGTGGTGGAAATAAAACAGAGTGTCTCAAAATAGCTGCAGCTTTTCCTCCTGCCTCCCTGTCGCAGACCTCGCCCATGTGCAGCTCGCCCTGCAGTCATTCCACTCCTCATTGATTTTCCTTTTCTCTTCCAATTGCAAAAGAATATGTCTGCAACCAGAGGTAAAATCACATCTTCTTTAATGAGGAACACGGGAGAGACAGAGTTCCTAAAAGCTGTTTCAGAAAACCCCTTGAAATGATCTTATTTTTAAATGTGCACTTAAATATGTTGCTGTCAGTGATCTTGTGGAAACCACAAGATGTTGGGGAGCAGACCCAGGAGGGGCATCAGCACCAGTGCCCCTCAGGCAGCTCTGCTGAACATGCTGAACCTGGTGGGAGATGCTGTGCACACACCCCAGCTCTGTGACTGTGATTCACTGGGACTGGCTCTGAATTAAAGATTTTTCCCCTAACTAAATACAGACATCCAAGCAGGAGTCTTGGGCAAGTCAGGATCTTTGCTGTCCCTTGTAAAGCACACACAGGATCTTGTGAAGCCAATGAAAAATGCATTTGTGTGAGAGAAACAATTAGTATATCCTCTCTGATAAAGGTTTTCCATCCCCATTAAGGGATGGAAACTAACTAGCTTCAATAGTCTATCCACAATCAGTAATTAACTGCAGCAAAATAAAAGGCCTATTCAAATAATACCCATCCCTATTTAAGATACATAGTTAAATATTTAACACTCCAATCTTCTTTTTCATCTTGCAGCATCCTCACCTACAGGTTCAGAAAAAGTGTCTGGCATCTGATGCATCTCAATCTACACACCCAGGACATTGTCCCTGGGGTACAGCCCACCACTGCAGTGCACTCACATCCACGTGCTACGTGTGCACTGGGACATTCTGAACTTCACTGGTGGAAAGAGGTGCTGCAACAAGGCACCCTAAGGAAAAAAAGTGTCTATTGCCATTCTGACTCACCTCTTGATAAGCATATTAATTAAAAAAAAAAACAAACCAAGGTCTGATTTGCAGACAGCCAAGTGTGAAGGGTTCAGAAATTGTTTTAGAAGCTTTGTAATATGACAGAGAGCAGGGTCAGGCAAATGGGTGGATTGCAGTGGTCAGCACATGAGATTGCATCTGGGAGTTGTGTGTGTGCAACCCTCCCCAGGCTGGTGAAGAACCACTACACAAAAAAGCACAAAGGCCACTCCAGAGGCAAGGAAAGAGCTGTTATTGTAAGATGAGAAAAAATAAAATATCAAAGGACACCCCTAGATGTGCCTTAATAATAGTTGAAGACAATTGTAGTGAGCACAAGAAAAAAAAGGCTATGAAGGAGCAGAATATCCAGGTGAGACTCAAGTTTCTGAAATGTTTTCACTTTTGTATTTGATGTTTCCCATATTATTCAAAGAAAATGACACATTTGGCTAGAATACTCCTCAAATCTACAACCACATCTACATTTGTTTATTTGCACATACACTTTTATTATTATTTCAGGTATTTTAATCTCTCAGGTTCATGCTTGAGTATTATTGAAATTGAATTCTTGAAAGGACCTCCTGGTTGTAGAACTCACCACCAGTTGAAAATCCAGCTGCAGATAATTCCCAGGAATGGGTGCCAATGCTGTTGTCTCCTCTGGATGGATTTTGTCATGACTCTTTATTGTTGTTGCTGACCCTCTCCTCCTCCAGAGGTGACTGCAAGACATAAATTTATTGTACCCATTAATTCATTGCTACTACAAGGGCAAATGTCCTTTGTCCTCCATGCTCACATGTCCCAATTAGGGTTCAGAGTGACTGATCCACTTCTGCCACAGTATCTGCTCTCCCTACTATAGCATTTCTTACTTGTTTCTACAAAGAAAATGAGTCTTCCTGACACATTCAGGAAGAGAACTTTCTCATGTCTGCCACCTCCCCAGCTTTTACTCTCCCCACAGAGTAAATACACTTCACACTCCCCCAGAAGGGCACAATAGCTGTGAAGAAACAAGTTGATTTTCCTTGGTTTTGGCAGTAGATACTATGAGTACTGATATCTGTTCCCCCTCCAGTGAGAAAATCAGCTACAAAGTGGCTGAAGCTGCTGTGCTGGCTGGATGCATCTCAGACTTTCCTGCATCTCCCTTTCTAACTGGACAGGTTTTTCTCAATAAGGTAATAATAATAAAAATAAAATAATAATCATCATCATAATAATAAATTATTAGAAGAAAGAAAAGGAAGTGTTCATGGTTTGAGTTCATGGTTTATTTAGATTCTGTTTGTGCCTGTTTACCTGCTTTTGGTGACAGGCTGGGGCAGTGGACAGTCACAGTGATGGAGAAGATGATATTACCACCACCACTTTGGTATGTGCTAGGTGAGCAGGGTGGATGCTGCAGAAGGAATTACATCTTCCTCCTCCTCCCCTGCAAGTAAAAATGAAGGCATACAAGAGGTCAGGTCGTTTTTTTAAGGTTTCCTTAGAGAACTCTAAAGTAAACATTAAAATGGTGCACTGGTCTCACCTTTGTTTTGGTCCTGCCAAATAATCATGGTTATCTTCATCCTCTTTTTCTCTTACCTGTTCAGCCTGCAAGCTTGACAGAGAAGAGCTGTGCTGCAGCCAGTGTCACTAGTGTGGTGCAAATCATGAATATTTGCAGAAGCAAGAAATCTCCAGGGATTTCCATGTCATTTTCTGGTGTCTCTTACATCTGTAAAATGCAAAGAAGCTGCAAATTCCTTCCAGGGTGTTTGGGAGTGCAGAGATACTGAAAGATCATATCCTCTGCTGTTTGCTGGAAGTCCATGACTGAAGGAATTAACCTTTAATGACAGACAATTGCACTTAAAACAGGGGAAGAGGGAATGGTGGGGTTGTTTTTCCCTGTTACATTGGGAGCTGCTGTTGGGTTCATCCTAACACCTGTGGGGCTGGGATGCAGGATTAGACCAGCTGATTTTGCCTCTTCAAAAGGGACCTCACAGGCCTGCTGTAACACTGTCAGTTAAACTATTTGTGTTCAGAAATTGAAGGAAATAGGTCAGTGTACACAAGCAATGAATTTGGCCCTGAGAACATAAACAGTTCTCTCAAACACATCAGTCTTCAATAATTTCTCTGGACACATCCTCACAGGGAACCAGACAACTCTATAAATGACATCAGCCATTTGAATGTCAGTGTGGGTGACAAATTAATTATCAGGAATTGGTTGAGCTTTTATTAAGCATAAAAGATTATTTACAGCAAGCTATTTTAAGTTTGAGCTGTAATGGGAACAGTCTGACTCACCTGCACTGCCTCTTATAAAATCAATCCAAGTTTCTAACATGGTCATCACCTTTGGAGATGTTTTATGTGGAGGAGGAATACTTTTTAAAACCTGGCAACACCAGTTATTAGCTGTGAATATGATCCTTCCAGGAGTGTTGTATCCTGAATGTATTAAGGTTATTTTAAACTTGGATAACAAGTTCAGCATCCTCCTCTGTGTATTATGCCTTTCTCTCTCCAGGCATTCAGCTGGACTTCTCAGCCTGGTTTTCCAGTAAATCTTTACAACCAAATCAAGAAATCTGAGGATACAATACAGCAGCATCCACATGATGATTCACAACCCAAGGTATCAGCTCATTTATTTTGGCAGTGCTGTTTTCAAAGGCCATTGCTTCTGAAGAACAGGAAAGAGATCTCATTGCAATATTTTTGATGCTTTTGAGATTCATATTTCAGGGAAACAAGAGAGGGCATTTGGTCAAGATGTAGCTTTGGCTGGTCCCTGCCTCCTGTGGATGCTGAGCATTGAAAGCAGCAGTGGCAGGACAGACATGGGCCAGCAGTGAAGCTCAGCACAGAGCAGTTTTTCTGTATTTCATGCTTTAAGTGTGCAGAGTCATCCACATCTGGTCTGTCCTGCAAGTGAATCCACATCAGTTGTCACAGCAATGAGTCACAATGAGAAGAGACTGCCCTTTATTGCAGATGCCAATTCTACTGCCTTAGTGGAGATTGATACAAGAGCCCTTCATGGGCCCATATTTCAAAGGGAATCTATAAACAAGAGAAGAAGGAATTTTACAGACACACTGAGCAAGTATAAAGCCATTTTTTCTACATTACCTACCAGCATAAGTATTGGCAGACAGAAATATATTTAACCCCTCCACGTTCCCCCCCAGTTCTTTCTGTTATTAATCCCATACAAACAAAACACATGCAGATAATCCTACAATTTAATTCGAAACAGGATCTGTTTCCTTTTAAGGCAAAGTGAAATATGAGCTAAAGATGCAGGACTAATTTCTTTTGTTGGAAAATGTCCTTTTCCCCAGGCATGGCAGAATTTTAGTTGATAAATTAAGAATTTTTTTTTTCTACTTCAGTATGGCATGCTTGCTGCAGCCTAACCTTCCTTCTTTGTGTAAAAAGCATTATACACAATGCAAATAGATGACAATTCCATCTCTCAGCTAGTTTTTCTGTCAACCATTTAAAACCACAGTTTCCTTTAATGACCCAGCATCATGGTTCAGCAGAATGCTGCCATATACTCATTTCTCTCTATATCAGTGCTCAAAAGAAGTCTGACATGCAGCCAGATAAGCCAAGACACATAAGATTTTTGATATTATCTAGTCCATCTGAATAACATTGCAAGAAGGATGCTGAGTATCAGAGGCATTGAAGTCATGAGAAAGGATGACAGCCCCAGTCCTAAGTGGTATTCAGCTGCAGCACCTTGGCATTCTAGAAAAGGGCAGTGTGGCCACAGCAGTGTTTCTCATTAAAGCCATGGCCCTGAGAACAGCTATTTAAAATAATTCATTTTGGAGAGCAAGGAGATCAATAACTCAGAAACATCTATTTGTTGCCTTTCATGTCTCCCATTCAGTTTGGGAACATGCTTATTACCTTGAAGCTATTTAAACATACCCACTCCATCCCCTCAAAAAAGAACAAAACAAACAAAAAACCAACCAGCTGAAAAATTAAAAAAGCAAACCAAACGACAGCAACAAAAATCAACCCCACAAATAAACAAAACCCAAACCAACCAACCAAAAATCAAACTAACAAAAAAAAAAACACCTAAATTTTACCTAACTTTACTGTCAGGAATTCAGAGCAGGATCTGTCAAGGGAAATGACATCTGTTTTGAGCTGAGGAAAAGCATGTACACATGAGTGGAGCTTGTCAGCACCACGTGACTGAAATGCTTTTGGTTCAGTTACCAGACATTTAACAGCCCTTGAACACATCTTGGTGCAGGTTTGTGTAGAGCTGGCAATTGGAGCACTCATAATGCAGAGGAGAATGTATGAATATTCTGTATATTTCACAAACCATGCAGGAAAAAGAGTCTTGATAAGAGAAAAGAAAGCAGACTAAGATAGGAAGAAATTGCCAGTATAGCAGAGTTAATAGCACAAGTTGTCCTTTCTCTTCTAACAGTTCCAACTATTATTCACAGCCAAGAATCATGAAACATCATCAAGTAAGATTACTTCAGGCTGCACCTGATGGTGTGAATTACACCTAAATCTCTGGGCTCTGTCAGCTTTCCCAGCACAAGCCAGACCTTTCCTCTTCATTTTTTAAAGATACCACTGGACCATTTAGGAAAACATGGGTACTGCATGTTCTCATCTGCTACAGCTCCTCTTCTGTTACCTATAATATATATATATTATATATAGGTGTATATAT
>JANHGL010019426.1:0-14581 GCA_024611195.1 Ceyx melanurus | reverse complement strand
GTGACTTGGTCTAGGTGCCCCTGCTCTGGCAAGGGGGTTGGACTAGATGATCTTCTAGCTCCCTTCCAACCCCTAACTGTGATTCTATGAAAGCATCTTGAATTCCAGCATCTCACAGCTTCGTTTTTTTCCCTAACTCTCTCTTCTCACATCCTTCTGCCACAGGATATTTCAAAGATGGTTTGGCTGCCACTGAGCCTTGGAGATCTGATGCCACAATGAGGACTCACACCCGGGGAGCCCCAAGTGTGTTTTTCATAGCAGCTCTTTGCTTCGCCTTCGCCCGCGGCGCCGGGGAGAGCCCGGCCCTCATGGTGCCTTTTGCCAACGCCAACTATGACAGCTACCCCATGCTCTACTTCTCCAGAGGGGACCTGCAAACTCTCCGTCTGCAGGCTGGCAGCACACACCAGCACATTGCAGCACGGCTGGTGGAGGCAGTGCAGACCATGCTGTCCAATCCCCTGGAGTACCTGCCTCCCTGGGACCCGAAGGAGTTCAGCTCTAGGTGGAACGAGATCTATGGCAACAACCTGGGGGCCCTGGCCATGTTCTGTGTGCTCTACCCTGAAAGCATCGAGGCTATCAGCATGGCCAAGGATTACATGGAGAGGATGGCAGCTCAGCCTAGTTGGTAGTTTTTGGTCTTTTTTTTTATTTTTAAGACGTTCTCACTGTAGGAGTGATTAACGGTTGGAGGAGTGCGTGGATGAGTGAATTGCTTGATTGGTTTGTTTGTTCTGACATTGACTTTACAGTGACTAACTTGAGGAATGTCCCTCATACTTGATGAATTTCCCTCACATGACCATATTTACCCTTGAGCAATGCCACGCAGCTTTTCACCTTCACCGAGCTTAACACTGCTGCCAAGTCATGGTGGAAGAAAGAGAATGACCCTTTAAGTACCATCCAAATTGCTGTAAAGCTAAAGAAAAAAAATCCCAAGCCACTGCCAATCAGAAGGCAAAGTTTCAGATCTGATCTGTGGAAAAAAAAGTGCTAGAAGTATTATTTCTTCATCTCTTTTTTTTTTTTTCTCTAGACTCATACATGTCTTTTGGATAATTCTTCCTTAGGTGGAACTCAGGAAAGGGGGACCTATGAAAAAGGTATAATTATCTGTAGGTAGAAATGACACTCTTGACTTCCCACAGTCTGCTCTAACATCTGTCTGAGCTTCAGTTTAGACTTGCAGCTCCACTTGGCTGTGAGGCTCTTGGTCCTTTCCTTAGGACATGTACAGGATAGTTGTACATCTGATTACTTCACTGAAGCTGCTTATCTAGCATTTTGATCACCATTTCCTGGATGAGTTGTCACCCAGAAGTTATTCTGTTTTCTGTGTGATGCACTCTTTCTTTGGGGACAGAAATCAATGTTCTGTAACATTCAGTGTAGCAATTGGGACCCTAGGGTCTCTGTCCTCATTTTCCTTTTTCATACCCACCAGCAATTTATCTCTTTTTTTTTTATTTATTTTTTATCTGAGGCAGCTGCTGTTCTACAGCTCCATGCTAGAAGTCTGAGTCAGGTTTCAATTCAGCACAAGAAGCATTAGTTGTCCAAGCAGTATTAATTACTCAAACTACTGTTAATTACCTCCTTTGTGTTAAGACCAACTAGTAGTGTCCTATAAATGGCATCCATCCATGGACCATCATGCTGGGTTTGAGTTAGCATAATTTAGCATCCATATCCCTCTGCTGAGCAGGAATTAAAAGGTATTGCAACGTTCAGGTTTCTCTGTACCAAGCATGAAAGTGGAGAATGCCACAGAAATGCAGGAACTAGAACAAAAGAAGAAGTGAGAAAGGATGGAGTGGGCTTAAGTTGCTGGCATGGCACGAAAGAGAGGACACATGAGAGTTGGGGAGAAAAATATTGGCACAACAGGATGGTGGTAATTTCCAAAACATTCCTCTGAAGCAGAACAGGACAAAGCTTCAGCCTTACCTCCCTTAGCAGCCTGTGTTGCTCCTGGCACACTGGCAGAGGGTAGAGCTGTCCAGAGGTTCCCAGGGATTTCTAGTAGGTCCTATGGGCTGCTCCAAAGTCAACACCTCTCTCCCTGGTTTTATTGTTCACACTCTTTCTTGACTTGCTTTGGGTAGTGTAAACACATAGTTCTACATGGCCATCTGGTTTAAAGGGATTAAGAAAGAGTAGCAAATAATACTTTGAGCAGTGGAATTTATTTGTGTCTTTCTCAGTTTCCTATATTTTACTGTCTTAGATTAATAATCTAATTTCAGTTCCTTATGAAACTGACCTAGATGAATGGTTCTTCCTCTGTCCCTTGCCATAATGCTTTCCTTTGTCCCAGCTGACCAGATACCAGTCAGAAGGGAGCAGATATCCTATTCCCACTTGGCTCTGATGATATTTACCTCTCCCAAGGTACTGTTCTCCTCAAGCAAGTATCTTGCATTACCTCGGGGAAAGAAAAGCCATGTTTTTCCCATCTTTCCATCCTGATGTAGACATGTCATTCAGCAAACAATCAAAGTGCAGTCAGTGTTCTCCATTTGGCAACAAGTGTGTGTGCAGTGTGCTTAGGAGGGGAAGTACAGAAGGAGAAAATCAGAAGCACGGGTGATGGGGCAGCTGCCCTTTGTATAACCACCAGCTTTTCAAATACTCTGCTCCTGGGTGACTTGGTCTAGGTGCCCCTGCTCTGGCAGGGGGGTTGGACTGGATGATCTTCTAGGTCCCTTCCAACCCCTAACATGCTGTGATTCTGTAACTTGAATGGTTTTGCCTGCAAAAATGAAAAGCTGTGAAATAAGATGCTTGTTTTTCCTGGGCTTTGATATCTGGATGCTGTCTGAAATCTTAGGATGTTGTCCTTTTATTTCTGCTGTATTATCTTATTTTCCAGAGAACAGAGAAATATAAGTGTGTTTTCTGACATTTTCTCTGGCTCCTAGAGCACTCCCCCCTAGTGCATTTTTTGGCCAAGAGGATCTGTGCTCTTGATTCTTTCCATCTGCTGCCTCGGCCCATTCCTGCTCTGAGTGATGTAATGGGAGTCACACACTGTGCAGAAATGAGTCCAGTCAGAGTCTGTCTTTTGGACAAAGCACTGAAAAACTCTCTTCTTTACTTAGCCAACCTTATTAACAAATGCCTTAGAAGTTCACAAATTCTGCACCCAGAAGGGGAGACATCCCCATTTGAAATCTCCAGGCAAAAAATTCCTGTACTTCTTCAAGACAAGTATGTTACCAATGTGCAGTGAGGTGTGGGATTTGACAGTAAACCTGGCTCTGTGGGTCTCACAGGGGAGAGAATTGCTGTCAGGCACATGTGACCATGCCAAGGAAATAGGAAAAGATAAAGGGAGGCTTCAGCCTACAAACCTGTGGTACTTCTGGGATTTCTTATTAACCAGCAATCGATAGCCTTCTATTAGTCCCTGATTTTTTAAAAGTATTGGACTGTTGCTGATAGTATCCAGATAGGTTGAACAGTATGGTTTATAAAGTAAAAATCCATCAATATAAATAATTAAATGTGTATATAAATATATAATTAAAATAAATTCACATGTGCCAAGATGAAATTGGCTTGAGGTTGTGGAGTCTCCTTTTCTGGAGATATTCCAGACCCACCTGGATCTGTTCCTGGGTGACTTGGTCTAGGTGCCCCTGCTCTGGCAGGGGGGTTGGACTGGATGATCTTCTAGGTCCCTTCCAATCCCTAACATGCTGTGATTGTGTGAAATAAAGTGAGTTTCTATGCTGGCACCACAAATTTAGAACATCTGTTTGTCACTCAATAATCAACCAGCAGTCACATTCAAAGAAAGCTGAGGAGGGTTTTATAATGCTGCATCATAGAAGTTAGTATAACAGAAGGTTGGGGGATGCTGTGATTAGTCTCCTACAGGGTTGAAAAAAAGGAAGGGTTGGAGGATGAATTTGGTATCTGGAATAAGTATTATGTAAGTAAGTGAAATCTAAAACCCTCATGCTGATTTTATCTTTTTCAGATGTAGTATATAAAAATAGAAATTGTGCGTGACTGTGAAATTAAATGGCTAGTTAGATTTTGAAGAGTTTCTTTTATACCTTCTTTTTTTAACTGATAGGATCTCTAGAAGCTAAATTGGTGCCAGAGTTCTTTGGCAGCTGCAAGGAACTCACTTTGTGGCGTGCCTGGTACAAAAGCCTGCTGCACGAGCTAGAGGTAATCTGTAGAATTTACTTATATTTTTATAAATACAACTTTAATATTTCAGAGCACAGTAGTTAAAAAATAGCCCTGAAAACTTTGTAAATATAGTATGATATGCTGGGCTCTGGTACCGTGCTTTCCCAGGGTTTATCAGCCAGGCTGTGTACCAAATATGACACTGGAGAGCCATGAGAAAATGAGAGTGGGCTTTACATACAAAAATATTTAATGCTTGCTACTTGGCCATTCCTGTTTTGAATCATGCTCCACGTTGGTCAGTGTACCTTGCTTGGTTCCACTCAAATTCAGTTCATAGAAGAGCACTGATTTATGTCAGCTAAAAAGTGACTACTTTAAGAAGGCTTCATTTTAAGAACAGATGTTGAGTGTGGGGAAAATACCTCAGAAATTAGGGTATGTAAACCTCTAATGTTCTCTATTGCTTGTGTGCATCTCTAAATCAGTTATGCAGTCAGGTCCCATTGAAGATGAAGTCAGGTAAATATTATTAGATGGCTTTAAGCACATTCTAATTAGAAGTTTCTATGTTGTTATAAGGATACTGGCTTTTGAATTAAATGTTGTAAAGTAATTGAAATTCTTTCATTTCAATTCTTCCCATCTGAAGTATAGCTTAGCCTCATTCACTTTGCAGTTGTTCCAGACAGAGGTCTTTAAAGTCATATTTCCTTTACCCATTCAGACTCTGATTTCTGAACATGCAAAAGTTTAGTGAAAAGCAAAGCTAAAAATACTTTGGAAATTAGGATTCATGATACAGCTGATCAAAGGTATGTTCATGTGTGAAAGGATTTTTGACAGCAGTCATGGTGCCAGCATGTTCATAGGATGGTTTGGGCCAAAAGGGACCTCTAAAGGTCATCTGGTACAACCCCCCTGCAGTGAGCAGGGACATCCTCAACTGGATCAGCTCACTCAGAGCCTCATCAAGCCTCACCTTGAATATCTCCAGGGATGGGGTGTCAGCTACCTCCCTGGGCAACCCATTCCACTGTGTGTTACTTTTTATAGTTGCTTGAAAGACGATTTCTGTCCCACAGCCACCATTTGGGAATTGTTCAACATTTGGCTCCTTTGGAAAAGAAAAAGGTTGTTACAGATTTTTTGGAGGAGTCTAAACTACGGGATATTACTTTATCACAATATTTGAATCTTGCTTCAGAGAGCTATATTCTATTTCTGAACGATAAATACCCTACATATATGTTTCACTTTGCAAAACCCAGGAGGTTGCAAGTACCAGTTTAATATTTAACAACTTAATCTTGCTAATAAAACTAATGAGCTTTGAAGGTCAACATTGTCCATATTATGGAAAAAAAAAATGGTCTCAGGGACTTGGTAAGTAGCTTAACTAGTGTGTTAAATTCAACATGAGTTGCCTACTTTGAGACACTAAACCATATGCACCTTACACTACAGTGATGCAGAAAAAGAAAGAGGTGAAACTGAATTAATTGGCATCTTTCTTTATTGACAGGCTAGTGAAGGATGCCCCGTGGGATGAGGTCCCCCTTGCTCACTCCTTAGTTGGTTTTGCCACTGCATATGACTTCTTGTACAGCTATCTCAGCAAGACTCAACAGGAGAGATTTCTTGAGGTAATTGCCAATGCCTCGGGATATATGTACGAAACATCATACAGACGTGGCTGGGGCTTCCAGTACCTCCACAACCACCAGCCTACCAACTGTGTGGCCCTGCTGGCTGGAAGCCTGGTTCTGATGAATCAAGGTATGTGCTAAACCAGAGTACAACAGTGTTGGGTTGCTCTTTTGCTGCTTAGAAAAAAAAAGCATTTAGCGAATGGAACAGAAATGTGATGTACAAGGTATAATACACATGCATATATATGTGTGTGTATAAATTCAGCTAGCTGAGTGATTACAAAATCCTCACTGTTTGCAAGAATTAAAAATCCCCTGGTGTTTAGTGTGTCCAGTCCAGATTTACAGAAAGGGGTGCTCTTGGTCTCCTTACACAACGCTGAGAGGGTCAGCAGGAGGAAACTCCTTGCAGTCTGAATTTGGAGCTAGACAACAGAATAACCTGGAACTTAACCCAAAGCTTCTGTGATGTCTCCCTGAGAGAGCTGCAGAGGTGTAACTTCACCCACCCAAAGGCCACAGCCCAGCACCTTTCTTTCCAACATCCTGTTCTGTGGAGATGAGCAAGACTTTTAACTTTTCCTTCTGAACTCTTGCACCCCCAAGCCTTTATCCAAGAGGTGTCTGTGCTGCTTGTCACCTTCTTTGCTTCAGGGACTTAAAATCACCCAGTTCCCAGGATAGTAACCTCACCAGCTGCTTTGCCTGCTGCCTGTCCCTCTGCTCTTAAGTGATACACATTGTAGAAGAGAATTCAAGTCAAGGAGTCAGAGGGAGAGAGCAGATAAGAAATCCTGTCTTTAAACCCCACTGGTACTTTGGCTGAGAAGTAGAAGTCAGAAAGCCAGCCCCTGCTTTTATAAGAATGTGCCAATATTTTATTGAGTGATTAATATGTCCTAGAAGTATTTTGAACACTAGATGACCTTTGGAGGTCCCTTCCAGCCCTAAACATTCTATGGTTCTAGTGCAGTAGCCAAAAGTTAGAGTGGCTGTTCTGTCACGAGGGAAAACAAGAATGGAAAGACTTGGGATTTTATTCAGACAGGCTGCTGTGTTGCCAACTCCATCAGAGTAATGAAGCAGTGTCAAGATAGCTGTGAGTAAAGTAAGTGGAAGTAAGTAGCACCACCTGCCCCTGTTGCTCAGGTCTTCCCTTTAATTTTATTCTGCAACTGAGGAATCTCCATTTGGAATTCACCACACAAAACTTTTCCAGAACAACTTCCCTGCGTGTAGCTCTTCAGATTGTGGGATAAAGTCAAAGCAGAATGGAACATGTCTTAAAATAGAGCATGTATTCATAGATTATTAGTTAACTGCAGCTCAAATGTAAGCTGCTTTGGGTTTTTAAACTCTTGAGGATCTCCTTTCCAGGCTGCTGGTCATGCCAGGGAAAATGACTGATTGGAATGTTTGCATTATTGGAGCCCTCTAGTGGGGACTAAGTTTCTTGTCACGTTGCTTTAATTTGAAATACACTAAATAATCTGTGTGGCTCTTCCTTTTTTTGCATGTCCTGAATGCATTAAGGAAGTTCTTTTAAGATGGAAAGCATAAATCTACATGATTAACAAAGGGTGTTTGCTAGATTTGCCTTGCTCATGTGATTTTCCTTGCTTTGCTGTGCTGAAGTACAGTGTTTTGTCTTTCACCCTAGGACTACAGGGACTGTGCAGCACTCTTTTATTCTAGAGCTCTGGATTGCAGACTCCTCGCTGCAAAGCAACTCACTGGAGGAGTACAGGTGACACAATACATGCTCTGTGGTGTTGTAATTGAACTTGCCAACATCTTTTTCTTTCAGGCTACCTCCAGGAAGCTTACTTGTGGACCAAGCAAGTGTTGGCAATCATGGAGAAGTCAGTGGTCCTGCTGCAGGAGGTCACAGATGGCTCCCTCTATGAAGGGGTGGCCTATGGCAGCTACACGACCAGATCTCTGTTTCAATACATGTTTCTTGTCCAAAGGCACTTTGATATCAATCACTTCAGCCACCCCTGGCTCAAGCAGCACTTTGCATTTATGTACAGGACTGTCCTGCCAGGTAGGTCATTTGGGTGAATACAGATGAATTCTTGAAGCAGCAGTAAATTTCATCCTTAATCTGGTTTTAAATAACATTGTACTTGGATTTTTTTTGTTTCAAATAACGTTTTCTTTGCATGATGAAGGCAAAATCCATCTAAACAGTGACATCCTTGTTTATCACTGCTTATTAAAGATCACTGTTTATTAAACTCTGGCTTTTAAACTCTGTCAAAATCTAGGTGCCCCTGCTCTGGCACAGGGGTTGGACTAGATGATCTTGCAGGTCTGTAAAGAGCTGAAAAGACTGTTTCTGTCTGTATCTGTTAGTGCTGCTTGTGTCCAACGTCCTGTTCTACAGACACACGTTTGTATGGCTATTTCTCCTTTCTTACATTCCTTCTTTTTTTTTTTCCCAAGGGTTCCAGAGAACTGTGGCCATTGCAGATTCCAACTATAACTGGTTCTACGGGCCAGAGAGCCAGCTGGTGTTCCTTGACAAGTTTGTGATGCGCAACGGCAGCGGGAACTGGCTGGCAGAACAGATCAGAAGGAACCGAGTGCTGGAGGGCCCAGGGACAGCATCCAAAGGGCAGAGGTGGTGCACTCTCCACACCGAGTTTCTCTGGTATGAAAGGGAATGAGCAAGCTCAAAAGGAACATGGCAGCTGTTTGCCATTAGTGAGAATTCATTTTCTTTATCCATGTCTGTCAATACGTTAAGGGTGGGTGTAGGGAGAAGACTCTGCTCAGTGCATCCAGTGACAGGACAGGAGGCAATGGGAGTCAGTTGGAGCACAAGAGGTTCAATATATAGCCTTTTTTTAAAGCTGCATATTGCAGTCAGAAGCTTTATGATGTAAGGCAAAATGGGGATACTTTGAAATCAGTGGTGCTCCTATTTTTGGACTGTAGAGGATTACTTGCTTTAAATGTGGAGCAGATACTTTCAGCTGTTATTCTGTAAAAATCACACAATCAATTTCTATAGGGGTTAGTATGAGAAATATCTTTACAGATTCACAGATATTAGGGGTTGGAAGGGACCTAGAAGATCATCTAGTCCAACCCCCCTGCCAGAGCAGGATCACTTAATTCACTCAGGGAGCATATGTGGGGGCTTTTTATTGATAACTTGCTCCTTGATGTCAATATTGAATCGTTTTTATGTACGAGCACTGATCATGGACTTGGTCAGGTGATTTTTTTTAACCTATTTTCCTCATCTTTTTGGCAGGTATGATGCCACTTTGCGCTCCGTACCTCCACCAGACTATGGGGTTCCTAAGCTGCATTATTTTGAGGACTGGGGAGTGGTAACCTATGGAAGTGCTTTGCCAGCTGAAATCAACAGGTCTTTCCTTTCCTTCAAGTCAGGAAAGCTGGGAGGACGTGCAATATATGACATTGTTCATAAGAACAAGTACAAAGAGTGGATCAAGGGGTGGAGGAACTTTAATGCTGGCCATGAGCACCCAGACCAGAACTCCTTCACTTTTGCTCCCAACGGTGTACCTTTCATAACAGAAGCTCTGTATGGGCCCAAATATACTTTTTTAAATAACGTGTTGATGTTTTCCCCTGCCGTGTCCAAGAGCTGCTTCTCCCCGTGGGAAGGGCAGATCACAGAAGACTGTTCCTCCAAGTGGCTTAAATATAAACACGACTTGGCTGGCGACTGCCAAGGGCGAGTAGTTGCCGCCACGGAGAGGAGCGGGGTGGTTTTTATCAGGGGAGAAGGAGTGGGTGCATACAATCCCAAGCTGAAGCTGAGAAAACTGCAGAGAAACCTCATCCTCCTCCACCCCCAGCTTCTCTTGCTCGTTGACCAGATCCACCTGGAAGACGACAGCCCCCTGAAGGCAGCGACCAGTTTCTTCCACAACGTGGACGTGCCTTTTGAGGAAACAGTGGTCGATGATGTCCACGGGGCCTTTATCAGGCACCGTGATGGGATGTACAAGATGTACTGGATGGATGACACTGGCCACAGTGAGAGAGCAACCATTGCTTCCAGGCTGTACCCCCGGGGCTACCCCTACAACGGGACTAACTATGTGAACGTAACCACCCTCCTGAGGCGCCCGCTCACGAGGGCCATTTACCTCTTCATCGGGCCCTCCCTCGACGTGCAGAGCTTCACTGCCCGTGGGGATTCTCCACAGCTGGATGTTTTCGTCACCACCGGGGAGCACGCCTACGCCGTCTACCTGTGGCCTGGTGAGGATGGGCCCCGCTCTGCTTTTGCACAGGTTATCGTGGACCGCCAGAAAATGGTCTTTGACCGAGCCTCTGCCGTGAGGAGCTCCGCGGTGCCAGAAGTGAAGGGCTACGTGGGGCTGGTGGAGAGGAACCTGCAGCATTTTAAGCCTGTTTTCCAGCAGCTGGAGAAGCAGATCCTGTCCCGCGTCCGCAACACAGCCGGCTTCAGGAAGACTGCCGAGCGCCTGCTGAGGTTTTCAGATAAGAGGCAGACAGAGGAGGCCATCGACAGGATATTTGCCATCTCCCAGAGGCAGCAGCAGCACAGCAGAGCAAAGAAAAACAGGAAGGTGGCCAAAGGCTATAAATTTGTCGACGCCGTTCCTGACATTTTTGCACAAATCGAGGTGAACGAGAGAAAAGTGCGACAGAAGGCGCAGACTCAAGCACAGAAAGAGTTGCCTGTAGATGAGGACGAGGAAATGAAAGACCTTCTGGATTTTGCAGATGTCAGCTACGTGAAGCACCAAGCCGGGGTGTCCATCAAAGGCCGATCGGGGCTGGCACAGATGGTGACAACTGCTCGAAGTGGTGCCCCCTCCATATCAGCTTCTTACACCCGCCTCTTCCTGATCCTCAACATTGCTATTTTTCTGGTCATGTTAGCCATGCAACTCACTTATTTTCAGAAGGCCAAGAGACTGCATGGCCAAAGATGTCTGTATGCAATACTTTTAGTAGACAGCTGTATATTATTGTGGCTGTATTCTTCCTGTTCTCAGTCACAATGTTAGCAGAAGACTAGTCGACCAGTTTATGGTCATGTATGTCTATGCAAAAGCATTAACCCTAATAGGGCCAAAGTTTATCTTTTTTTTTTTTCTTTTTTTTTTTTTTTCTGAAACATTCCAAAAACAACTGGGGAAAGATTTGTTTCGGACCAGAAGGGATGGAAGAACAGGGCAAGCAATATCTCAGAAAACTAAGTACTTAATAAGTACTCCTCCTTTGTCTTTTGAGTTGGGCCTCATGTCTGAGGGAATTTTATGCTTTGTTCATCAGAGTTCAGTAATGTAAAGTTGTAATTAATTTTTTTTGGTGAGAAAAGCCTTTTTAAGAGAGTTTCTAAGGGCTTTCTTTTTTTATGCAGAGTTGGGTTTGCATTTAAGTGAGTTTTCATTGTAGGCTGCTAGGGAAGTCTCTGGACATCCTCATAAGAAAAGGACATTCCAACACAAGCATGCAAGGCAGATCTTAGCAGTACACTTCATTTTTCTCTGCCAAGTCAGCTTCAGTATGGGACACTCATGGATAATTACTGCAGACCCTTCTATCATGTCAGTTTTTCCCTGGTGAGAAATGGCAATCACATCATTACTTGCCAAGTGGGAGGCATGAGGCACAGCACCTAGTATGCAGTAGGAGAAGGCAAATACAGGGCTAACTTAAAGTATAAAGGAACACAATTCTCAGGAAAAACAAAACAACCTTTATCTTTCAGTCCACTGTAGACTGTGGAAGGATGAATGCTGTAGGGTCTGTTCTTAATTTTACAAGGCAGAGTTTCACTCAAGTTTTCTGTAGCTTGAAGTGCATCTTATTAAGGAAATAATGTCCTAGATCACTGCCCTTTCATATGTAAAATATTGTAAAAATACAAAAAAAAAACCAAAGTGATCCTGTGGTAACCTTTGCCAGTGTGGAAAAAGAGGTATTAGGGAAGTATTTAATGTCTTTTTTTTTTTTTTCTGTTCACATGTCTAGAAACAGTTAAAATTTAATCAACAGCCTGTTCTCTATAAAGCACCAGTAAGAGCTCTGCAAGATCTTGGTGTCCTTGGGTCAATTACTTGGGGATTAATGGTAAATGGAATCGTGTGGTTTATGATAAAAATAAGTTTGATGTCTACACATATATCCCCTTCTATTCATTAAACTGATTTCAAAAATTTATAGCTATTTGAGGGAATGGAAGCTTTATGAAATTGGGGCATATCTGTGTGTCTTTACAGAAAAACAGTTCTTCCAGTACTTTTGCTAAATAAAAACATTAAAATTGTCTCTGTGGAAAAGTTGTTTTTCTTTGATTAAAATATTTTTTCCTGGTAATTACAGTAATTATGTTCATCAGCACTTTGTTCAAACCATAAACCTTTGTTTCCTCTTCCTTACACTCATTTAGCTGTCTGTTACCTACACTGCTGCTAAGTGCTCTGGGAGTCTCTCTGTTGAAATGTCTTGAGCTTTCCTTGGCTAAACATCTTCAGTCAACAGGTCATAGGGTATTTTCACTAGGTTCCAGCTAAAATTGAGCTAGTCCTAGAACTGCATTGCCATAAATAAACCCTACTGCTGACTCCAGTGCCTTGGGTTTATCCCAGGATTTTTTGTTGTTGTTTTTTTTGTTGAAGCCTCCTTTCCTCCATATAACTCAGTAACCTCACTGTCCTCAGGCACCAGGGCACCCACTTCATCCAGCAGGGCCCACACTGCCTCTAGACTTTCTGGCTAGAGTCTTGTCTCTCCTCTGGACCCTCCAGCACCTCAATGTCCTTCTGGAAGTGCAGGACCCAGAACTGCCCCCAGTGATCCAGGTGAGGTCTCCCCAGTGCCAGATACAGGGGGAGAATCATCCCTAGTCCTGCTGGCCACACTATTCCTGATCCAAACCAAGATCCCATTGGCCTTCTGTGCCACTGGGGCACACTGCTGGCTCATCTTCAGCTAGTTGGCACCCAGTACTCCCAAGTCCCTGATGATAAAGGCACAATCATACCTTGCCTGAAGTAGCAAAATCAGGCTGGCACAGCTAAAGGCAGTTGTTTCCCTGAGCCTGGGGTGAGGCTCTGGCTTTGTGGTGAACCACTGTACCATGATAATGCCCAGGAAGAATCAGTGCAGTATAAATTAACACGTTTGAAATCTGACTAGGGTGGATTCATACTGCTGAGGTAAGAGAGTTCCTGGTTCCTGCAAGACAGGTGATTTTGGTTTAAAATCCTGGGTAAGTGATGAATTTATTTTGCCTTCCTATTTTTGCCTTCATTATGAAAGCCTTTAAGAATTTTAAAAATAAGATTAATCAATTAGATTGAAAAAATAACTTGATTGTAGTTGAATTTTCTTCTGCAAGAGAACAAGTCCTACTGTGCTGATGATAACAAAGGAGGATAAGAATTTATGCACAGTTATGGGTGGTTTTCTCACATTTTATTCACCTTGTGTTACCTTACTGAAAAACTTCACTGAGAAGACAATGAAGTTTAATTCACCGATAGCTACAAGGCATGTGTGGATGAATACAAACTATTTTTATATGAATAGAGGTCTTTCCTGTTTTGATGCTGATAAATGGAGCCTGTTTCCGTTGTTACCTCTATTTGAACCGGAGACGTTGCAGTGAGCCCATGTTTCCTCTGAGAGCTACTCACTGCATCACCACTCCCAACAGAAAGTGAAAGCTCTGCAAGCTCCTCTAAGCTTTGGGAGCTTTCAGCACACTTTTCTTCCCAACTTTTTTACTTTCTGCCTGAGATTCCACTCTCCTCAAAGCCAGGGGAGGATCGTGGAGAGGCTACGTGAGGTAATGAAGTTCTGCATCCAGCACCAGACTGCTCTGAGTTACAGCTTTGTGACCCTGTTAACACAGCAGCCATTGAGTACATCTTCTCAAGCGTGGTGTTCCAGTGTCCCTGCAGTTCTGGGAACATGCTGTATGGCTGCATCTTCTTTCTAGCACCTGCCTTCATCCTCTTACTCCTTGGCTACCTGCTGAACTTCAGATTATGGCGTGTGCTGACTGGCAGCTGCTCCAAGGAGAGTTACTGCAGCTGCAGACTCAAGGGATCCTGTGCTGGCTACTACAAAGTGCTGCTGAGAGAAACAGGCAAAGCCCTGGTGGCCCCTTGCACCTGGATCTCGATTGCCCTGCTCAGCTCCAACTTCTATGAGCGTGCAGCCACTGGGAGTGAATGGGTGAAGAACTTCACATGCAACAAAAAAAACAAAAATGCTGCGAAGTGCTCCACGAAATGCCCTGTAATAAGACAATAAAAAATACTTTCTCAAAAGAACTCCTCAGCCTTCAGGCACAGTCCCAGGTAAGGACTCTGCTTTTCACCTCTGCTTCAACCTTCTGAGGGCTGCTCAATGTGTGGCGGTGCCTGCTGGAGCCTGGAACTGCCTCTCTTACCTTTTATTTTTTTATGGCAAGACTGTGAAGGCACCAGGATGATGCTTGTGGTCCTTGTTTTTGTTGTAGTATCCAGCTAATGCCTGCAGGCAGAAACCCTTTAATAGGCCCTAAATACACAGGAGCAAGCCAGCTTACCTGTCACTGCAGTGTGGTGACTGATGCTTTTTAGCTGGTGCAGACAGCAAATATTACCACAGGTGTGTGCATGTACCTGAACCTGTGTGCAAATCCAATATAACAGGGGTTTAAGCAAAATAATTGTATATTAACAAAACAAGGAGGGTATGGGTTATTAATTTTCAAGATAATAACAAAAAGAATATTTGGTTGTTTTAATTATTTATTTATT
>JANHGL010019422.1:0-25361 GCA_024611195.1 Ceyx melanurus | reverse complement strand
CCTTTTCTGCAGAGCTGCTTTCCAGCACCTCATCTCCCAGCCTGGATTGATAGTGAGGGTTGTTCTGACCCAGCTGCGGGGTCTCTTCCAACACAAGTACACAGTCTGTCGTAGACATTGATGTATCTTAAGATGGGCAAAACCCTCTGCTGACAGTTGAAAGCTCTATTAGGCTATAGGCTTACTATTAGCCTATTAGACTATATGATTTTCTGATTACTGTGGTAAAACCAGTATTGGGGTGAGAGGTTTTAATCCCCCCCCTTGAGAAGCTGACATTTTACAGAGCATAAATAAGAAATCAATAGGCATTTGAGAGATAAATAAGAGACTAGTACTCAAAGCTCAAAGAGCAGTTCAGGACACTCGAGATAAATAAGGTTCATATATTCCTGCCTAAAAGAAAATAAATACATTGTCAGGATTCCTTACTTTCAAGAAATCTGGATCAGTCTGCCACAGTGAAACAGAATGGTCAAGCAATAAAACTAGAACAGAGAAATCAGAAGCACTAAAATTAGGCAAGTGATGCAAAATATGTAAAGTACTCGCTTCTACAAATAATCAGGACCTGTTAATTGCTCCTGCTGTTTTTAAAATGGTGTTTCTGTCCAAAGAATTAATCTGATTAAAATTGTGTTTTTATTTGTTTATTTGATTTAAGTTATGCTGCAGATCCTTATCAGCTGCTCTTAGGAGAGAAAAAGAAATGTTGCCTGCTTAACATCTGCTGTCAGATTATGTTTCCTCTGCTATCAGAAATGAATGCAGAAGACCAATTCAAGTTCCTGTCAGCTGTGATGCCTTTTGGACATGTTTCAATCATGCAGCAGGCTTTTCTCTACAATTAAAGAATCATTAGAACAGCTAAAGGCTTAGGAAAAACACATTTTGATTGCAATTGTAAACTAATGTCTAATTCACTTAAAATATCATATATTAAGTAAATGTTTGAACTACTTTGAGATCCATCACATATAAGTGTAGTTCTATCTCCCTCCGTTAAATTCTAATCAATAGAAAGCAAAATATGCTTTAGAGATAGTGGTGCAACAACCTAATATGTCAGTGTATATGCCCACAAATTCACATTGTTATCTGATATTTTATATATTAACTACTGGTGGTTCCCACATCTCACAGCAAATTCAGTGGAAGTTAATGGCAAGCCTGAACATCCCACAGACAATCATTTCCACCGATACGTCAGCTAAGCTCAGATCCTGCTGACTGATGTTCAGACGAATCTTTAAGGTGCCTCTGGGCCCTTTATGTATGGTATAGGGAGTTGCAATGTGACTCTATCTGAATTCTCTTCATGTTGAACAATTGTCACAACAATCTGAATCCCTCACAGTGATGAATTGGGATGAATTTATGATTTTTATGAATTAAGATTGATGTTTGAGAAAGGGCTGTATGGGCTCATGTGCGAATAGTCCTTTTCCTCTCCAAGAATTCATCAGCAACTGCAGTTCTCTCATTTTACACACAGAAAGAAACAAAATGTTATGACACCTATTCTAGTAATATAATTACAACATTTGGTCTTCTCCCAAAGCCTCTATTTCTAGCGCCAAGTGATTAGCAGAAGTATCTCAGTTTTCAGTCTTTTTCACAGAGGCATCCAGGGGAAAGCTTGGATATGTTATGTTACCCCTGCAGGCTCATAAAGCAAAAGTAAGTGAAAGTGGTTAATAATGTTTCCTCTTTTCTAAAGCTCACTATTTTAAGCTAGTCACATGTCTTCAGATGGCCTGTCTCATGATAGGGTTTCAGCTCTACTGGTTTTAGTGCTAATGTTGGTGCTAGTATCCACTTCCCACATCTGCAAAGGAAGCCATCCTACTGTGGGATTTCCTGGGCTTAAAATCTGCAATGATGCTTCATTTGAAAGTCATTAAACTGTAAAATCTGAAGTAGCCAAAGAAAGTTGGTTTCTCATTGAGAAATGTCCATCTGATCCCATCATAATGGTGTTGCCATGTTACTTTCTTTTTAAATAATGTCTAAAGGTTTTCAGCAGACCAACCTCAGATCTACTACCTTCATCAAACTGTGTCAGATTTAGTCTACATGGTTTACCAGGAAAGAATGAAAAATCTAGGAGTGGTATAGACTACATTAGTGCTCTACATTGTTGTTTGAGGGGAGAGATGTAGTAAAAAGTTACCTATGTGTACCACAACAACTGATTTTTATGTACATGACACATGGTGGAATTTATGTTCTTGCATTAGGTTTCCACAATTCCTACCAAGTTTTTATCTAATAATTGGTATATCACAAAAGAATCACTCTCCCAAAGTACTGCTAACATTAGTTCTAGGTGAAAGGAAATATAACTCAAAAAAAAAAAGAAAAAAAAAGGAAAGACACTGAGGTGCCTCAAGATTTCAGACAGAAGTTGCTTTTCCCCTCTTTGTTGGACAAGGGGCAAGGTAAAGATGGGCACTGTGTCATCCTCACATTTGACAGTTGGCTGGATACTGTCATGAGTGCAGGCAGGAGCTGACATGGTGGTAAGGGTCCTTGACCAGCAGTAGCAGGCCCTGAGGGATCTGAGTGCTGCTCTGCCTTGATCCTGCTCCCATCTCCTGGTTGCTCTGAGCAGGGACCATGCTGGGCAGAGACATACGCAGGGCCAAACTAGCTGAACAGAGGAGGGTCTGAAACTTCAGTTACCTCAGATTGACATCTTTGATTTAGTTGGGTCACATTTTTTATTTAGACACATCATCTTAATTTAGATTTTTTAAAATTACAAATCTAAAACTACATCACTGATCCATGACATTGAGAACTCAAATCCACTCATTACAAAGAGCTAAGGCTGACACATGTATTCTTTAATTTTTGGGGCTTTTTCTTATTCTAACCACAGTCTGTCCTTAAATTGTGATGAGTAAATCAGAATCTCTCTTTCCAGGATAATGGAGAAAAGTCTAGAACATCCCACAAAAAAAACCCCAAACATTTATCTGTTATTTTATTGAATAAGATGGACAAAGCAACAACAACAACAAAAAGAGGACTTCTTTTTCTGGTTTGGGAGCACTTTGATTTACTGAGAACCATAATCCAGCAAACCTCCTACTTACTTCACATTTTCAGAAGTTGCATTATCTCGTTCTTAGCTTGGATTACTGGCTCCAAGGTCCTGCTGCAGCAGAGTAGTGGTGTAGTTCATAGAGTGTAGCCAAAACAAACTTCTAAGACAAATTCATTTGTAACCTTAACTATGTAGAATCACTCCTAAATAATGTTAAAAACAAAACAAGTGCCAGATAGTGGAAAAGGACAGGATAAATACTGTACATGCTGGAGAACTAAGGCTCTCTGCTCTGCTGACTCACAGCTTAAACATCATACAAGTCAGGTGACATTACCACAGTGATAAATCTGATCTGTATCTACAAGCAAAGACTCCTGAGCCAATCCTTTATTGAAAACTGAGGAAATCATTGCCATATGTGAACATCTCTTAGTAGTGCCTTCTGACAAAATACATATTTTCCATTCTTTATTGAGCTGTTTATCTAGACTAGAATTATGATAAACTTCTCAAATGGTTCATTTTCCCAAGATTCATATGGAAAAAATTAAAACTAAGTTTCCATAACAAAAATTACTTAGTGGTAGAGTTATGAGGTCTCCCTTTCATTCTCTCAGACAAGCTTCACAGCCAGATGGATGCAAATGGCCTAGTTTATGGCTTCCTGGCCCTCAGCTGCATATGATGGAGAGGCAGCCACACTCTTCCATGACTATATACAAGGTGAGGAGCTGACAGTGAGAGGCAGCACTGACATCAAGAGGCTCTGAACCAGCACTGCAGTGTGGTGAATCCAGTAGGATCCCATATAGCCATTTTCCCATTCTTTTTAAGGTGGTTTGCTCCTGCTGAACAAGTGAATCTGTATCTGACTCCTAAAAAACATGCTGAAGGACAGGGAAAAACATTTGCTTTCTATTTACACACCTATACCATCTTAGTGAGAGCAATTGGACAAGAGACAATCTAACTGACTTCTAAGTAAATGTATGGCTAAATAACATTTGGATATGAACATACATAGTAGGTCTATTTGTTCTTCAACTTGGTGTCTATCCTTTCATCCTTGAGTTGAGTAATCTGGACTTCCATGGGTGCTGATGGCATGCACTCACAGGTGCTGAGTGAGCTGGCACAGGTCATTGCCAGACCACTCTCCACCATCTTCAGTAAGTCATTGAAGACAGGAGAAGTGTTTGGGGACTGGAGGAGGGCAAATATCACTCCAATCTTCAAAAGGGGTGGAAGGAGGACCCAGGCAACTATAGACCGGTCAGCTTCACCTCCATCCCTGGAAAGGTAATGGAGCAACTTCTCCTCGGCACTATCCTTGGGCATATCAAGGACAAGGGGGTCATTAGGAGCAGTTAACATGGTTTTACCAAGGGGAGGTCACGTCTGACCAGCTTAATAGCCTTCTCTGAGGACATAACCAGGTGGATAGATGATGGCAGAGCAGTGGATGTGGTTTATCTTGATTTCACTAAGGCATTTGATACTGTCTCCCATAACATCCTTCTGGCTAAACTGAGGCAGTGTGGTCTGGATGATCAGGTGGTGATGTGGATTGGGAACTGGTTGAAGAAAAGAAGACCGAGGGTAGTGGTCAATAGGATGGAGACTAATTGGAGGCCTGTAACTAGTGGGGTCCCACAGGGGTCAGTGATGGGACCAGTTCTGTTCAATATATCCATAAGTGACCTGGATGAGGGCACAGAGGCACTGTCAATGAGTTTGCTGCTGACACCAAACTGGGTGGAGTGGCTGACACAGCAGCAGGCTGTGCTGCCATCCAGAGACTTGGACAGGAATAAATTTAACAAAATTCAACAAGGGCAAGTGTAGAGTCTTGCACCGGGGAAAGAGCAACCCCAGGTATCAGGATAGATTGGGGACTGACCTGTTGGAGCACAGCAAAGGGGAAAAGGATCTGGGGCTCCTAGTTGACGGGAGGCTGACCATGAGCCAGCAGTGTGCTCTTTGTGGCCAAGAGGGCCAATGCCATTCTGGGCTGTATTAAAAGGAGTGTGGCTAGTAGGTCAAGAGAGGTTCTCCTGCCCCTCTGTTCTGCATAATACTCTCCTCTCTACTCTGTATAAACATTTTTCACTGTGAGGGTGACATACACTGGAACAGGCTACCCAGGGGTGTTGTGGAGCCTCCTTCTCTGGAGATATTCAAAACTTGCCTGGACACGTTCCTGTGTGATCTGGTCTAGGCGATCCTGCTCTGGCAGGGGGGTTGGACTAGATGATCTTCCAGCCCCTAACATTCTATGATCCTAGCTAAGGCTGAATGACATTTTATACAACCACATTTTCATTTGAAGCTTGGAGAAATTTTCTAAGATTTTACACTTGTCAACTCTTATGCTACTTTCTATTTTAAAATTTCCTAAGACCTTTTCAAAAACAAAAAGCAGAAGAAGAAAAAAGGAAAAAAAGAAAAAGAAAAACAACTGTTAAACATCATTTTTTTACAATGTAGTTACAAAGCTTTGGAACTCTGTTTTGCAGGACCCCTGTGTGGAACCAGAACATGGCTTATGTTAAGGATAAACCATACTTATTCATTTTTATTCCCTGTGAAATACATCCACATCCTAGAAATGTACAAGTCTTTGGCAAGTAGTAGCTTACACATGCATCATAAAGACTTGCCAGAGTTTAATAGCTGAAATCCCCAGGCATTCTGTCTTCACTGAGCATGTCCCAGCTCATTACAAACTCTGTATGTGGTTGAATCATATCTGCTTCACAAACACTGGATAAAGAAAGTTTACAAAAATGTATTTTGCAGCATAGGATTATAGGAATGAAAGTGGTTTTCCTCTGTAATGGTTGTCACCACACATCCTGAGCAGGAGCAGTCCTAGGCACTGAATGTGGCACCTGGGAGTTGGTCTCTCTTGTACTGTCACCTGTTGCTGAAACAGAGCATTACAGGGAAAGCAGCTACCTATCTCCTGCTGGGCAAGGTCAAGAGGTAGATCAAAGACTGTAAGGAAAAATAACTATGTAGAAAACCATGGATTTTTCTGAAGCTGACCACTAGGTCTAAATGCTGTCAAGGAATAGAGCCTGAGACTAAACCAAGGGAGCCACAGAGTGGCTTGTGTTGGAAGGGATCTTTAAAGGTCATCTAGTACAACCCTCATGCAATGAGCAGGGACATCTTCAACTAGGTCACTTTGATCAAAACCTTGTCCAACCTGACCTTGAAAGTTTCCAGAGATGGGGCATCTACAACCTCTATTGTTAACCTCTTCTGGTGTTTCACCACTCATTGTAAAAATTATTCCTTATATCTAGTCTGAATCTTCTTTTAGTTTAAAACCATTACCCCTTTTCATACTGTTACAGGCCATGATGAAACACCTATCCCCAAGTGTGTCTGGTAAGGATAGTGATCTGGAAAGCCTAGAAGAATAGCAGGTAGAGCCTGGCAACAGCAAAGTGTGCCATGGGTCCATGTAGTGGGCATGGCCATGCTGAGGGATAAGGTGGGACCGTGTGTGTACAAAGAAACTGTGCTCAGGAGTGCACAAGGAATGGAATAGGCTGAGACTGAGTGCTAGTGCAGAGAAATAACACCAAGAGAAAGAAGTCTGAAAGCTGACCAAGTCTGACTAAAGATTTGGTGAGGGAAAAGGAATTTTGAGAGATGAAAAGAGAGACATCAGGGTAAGAATCCCTAAATGGGGTATACCTGGACTTCCTGAGATTTCTATGGTGGTTAGTGAAGAGCCAGGCATAGGAATGGAATGAGATTGCAACATGAACAGACAGCCTAAAAGTTCTGTAGAAACTTTCTGTAGGCAGAGAAGCTGAACAAAACCTTTCTCAGAGCTCCAAACTAACCAAAAGTCTTTCATCTCTGTCCTTTCCCTGGCTACGTATGCCATACCCTGCTAGCATACAAGTGCAAAATCTGCAGCATCTCTGTTACATCAAGCAGACAAATCTACCAATATTGCTGATGAGCACAGAGGTATCTGCATGGGACAGCAGAAGGAATTACTGGGAGGAGGAGCTCAGCTCCAATCTCTTTGATGTGAATAAAATCTGATATTATTTAGTTCTCAAAACTGAGGAAAAACATCACAAGACTGCTGAGCTAGATAGTCCTTCAGTGATTGTAGGTCATAGTCTGTACCTCCATCTGTGATAGGACACTTCTGACCTGTCAGTGCGTTATTTTTAGGTCCCAAGAGCTTTGGAGGTGTCACAGATCCTGTAAGGTAATTGACATAATCCTTACTGGATGAAGACACTCAGATCCCTAGCACGCTCACCAGAGCAAGCACAAAGCAGAAGGGACAGAAAGTGCTTGGTTGTAATAGTAGCAAAAGGAACTGGAATCCATACCTAGGCAACGGGAAGATCAGAGTGTAATTTCCACTTGTTCATGATGGAAATAACAACCCTGGTTTAAACTATTTGCACAGTTCTCTTACGATCTTTGTGTCAGAGACAGGGATGAAATGCAGTTCTCCTGAGTGACATTCATCTGCCTCAACCACCAGATAACCCACTTTCTCCCTGCTGTCCCCCGCCTCATTCATTTCACATCTTCCAACTTCGGCAACAAATGTGTCAGGGGACTTAACAGACAACAGATGTCTTCACAGCTCAGTTCTGATTCATCCTCCTGGAAGAGTGGCAAAAATCATATGTAGCTATTTAATTCAAGACTGTAACCTAAGAAAGTGAATGAAAAGCCACAGACAACATTCATTCTGGTATTTTGCTAATTTTTAATCAGTGCATCTGCAACAGTAGAAATGTTCTTTTAATATTTGTTAGATATTGTTAGTTGGGTTTTTTTTGTTTTATTTTGTTTTCTGGTATGACCTAGCTTAGACTACACTACAGAGAATCAGCTTTATAATCCCAGGGCAACAAGAGCCCAGATATTTGCTTGGATTTACCTTTCCTAATTCACTATAGTAAAAAACCTGAAACTACTAATTTACTGTAGTCGCATTAAAAAAAAAAAAAAAAAGAAAAAAAGTCCTATCCAAGCAAAAAGATATCAAGAAGAGCAAGATAAATTTGTACTTCTATATGTACTTGACATACTTGTACCAGTTCTGTATATACAGGTTCTGAATATACTGATTCTGTGTATACAAATTCATGTTTTTCTGATGTGTGCTGATACAGGAGTCCTAATCCTTGAGGACTTCGAAGGTCTGCAGTCTGGCCTGGTGGCAAATATGATGTGTAACCCATGGAAGAGTTCTGATACTCCCAGTGTTCAAAATAAGGTAGGTTTGTTAGGCAAAGCATACACACGCTGGTTAAAATGCCCCAAATGAGTCACATTTCATTATCCATTCCACTGGACTGCAAACATTTGCCATGGAAGATAATAATTCATTCGTTTTCCAGCAGAAAGGTTCTCTGAAAAGGAAGAAAAACAAAGTGCTCTGCAGAGTACATCACACCAAAGCTGTCAGCCATGAAAGGGTTCATAGAACTGGCACATTCAGACCAGATGAGTGTTCGTTTTCATACACCTCTAATCCTCTTTTGTTATCATGGGTTAAAATTTGGCATGGATTCTGCATTTTCATTATCTTCTTTTCCATACTCATAATACGCTCCAGAGAGATGCAGAGGGTCTGAACAGCAATAGAAAGTAACCTCAGCAGAAATTTCCTTCCTTACTACAGATATACTAACTGAATTTGATGAGTTACAAAGATGTTTCATATAACAGTGACAAGTTTATTACTTCTATGCAAATCCTTAAAATGTTTCTAACTTAGAAACTATCTCCCCATACTATCATTGCTTCTTCAAGTATTATAGAATCTATAGAAAAATTTCTGTAAAATAAATATAAAAGACATTGAAATGTTGTGCCCTACATGATATGGCTTGGCTTCTTGAACTGTTAGTTGCTGAAGAATTGGAGACAGGGAAAGGACTATACTGGTAAGATCAACATCAACTTTAAGTAGTGACTCCCACCTTGTGCCTGACTTACAAAGACAGGCTGATTTGGATTCAAAGTCACATCAGACAGTTTACAAAGAGAGCCAAGATATCACAGTAAGCTAATGAGTCTTCTCAGACTGTATGATTTTGTTCACTCTTTGATTGCAAAGATGACAGAAGAGTTAGAAGAGTTATTCCTACCATTCTTTATCCTAATTTGATTTGTGTTTTGATTTTATGTGTTCCTAGTAGCAAACAGAGGAGGAGATTCAGAGAAACAGAGAGGGAGATTCATCTAGAAGACTTCGAAGTAGAAAGACAGCTTACATACTCTGAGATGAGATCTGTATCACCCTTCATTGCAATGCTTGAGAACCAAGTGTCTGGTGCAATGATATAGCAAATAGACTCAGAGCATGGAGAAAGCTCGGGAGCTTCCTTACCTGAGTTTCCCTGCCTGGAGAACCTGCCAGGACTCCCCAAACAAGTTGACAAAGTGTGTGTTTGCAGACTGGCCTCAGGTGTCAGCTCACACCATGAGCTCATCTGACAATACTAAAGGTAGTTATAAGCATCTGAGTCAGGACTGACTTTTTAGTGACCTTCTGGAAAGATTTTCATACCCCTTGAGGAGTAAGAGAGCTTGAGAGATTTCCCAAGTAAATCACATTTGACTTTGTGACTACTCCCATCCTTCTATTCACTCTTACTTACAAGTAAGGTGTGCTTTTAGCACAGAAACCAAGCCAGAGAAGTTCAGATCCAGATATCCTCAAAGCTGCAGAACTTAAACTTCTCTGTTAGTAGCAGTCGATGGATGGATCTTCAAACTCAAACAGATTTTGTGGTCTATCATGTGGTGTTTTATTAACTCCAGCAAACTGCTATATTTGCTATTAGTTGTTTACTTCTACTGGAAATATGCCTACAATGCCATCAATATGATGCAGTTTTAAAAAGGGTCGTCTTCTCATACATATTTTCCTCATTATAGAAAATGAAATAGCCAGAAAACGTCAAGCCAAGAGCAGAAAGGGATTAGGATACAATTTCTGTCAAGTCTTCAGCATGCCTTTCACCAACTCTTATATTTTCACTTTGTAGGCACACGGTGTGTAGTCCACGGAGTGCGAATGCCATCAATCTACTGTTTACAATCTTTCTTACCTGAATGGCTAATAAGTTTAACACATTCATTTTTCAGTAGAAATTAAGCCTGTCAGGATGACTCACACTTCTATATAAAGGAAGTTCTAAACATATTTAGGGGGAAAATTATCTGTCAAAGTCATTTAGTTTGTTGAAGTAAGACGAATCCCATGTTTCTTTGTAACCTTTCAGAGAGCAGAGTACTTGGCAGATGCAGACCTGCGTGAGATAAGTGGTTTTAAAACATGTTTGTGTACGTATGTGTGTGAAAAAGAGCAATTACAGACTCTGGAGAGCAATTCTGGGGAAGTTGAAGACATAGTTCTTTGTCCTGTATTACTAGCTTGGGCCTTTCCATAAGTTTATTTAGTGAGGTCTGAGGAAGAGCTTGCATGCTGGTTTTTTATAAGTTGATATACTGAAGGACATTACTCTCCCTATGTATCTTTTTTTGCTGGTGTCCCCAGTTATAACACTACTGCTTGTTGCACTTTGAGACCATAATTGATCAAGTTTTACATAAATATTGGTGCTCAGAATAATCTGAAAGTCCTGAAAAAAATCCAGCAAGGCAAAAATCTTGTAAGATAAACATGGCTGAAAGCCAAACAATTCTACTTTTAATTTTTCCAACTAAAAGGGGGAAAATTTAGAGCAACGCAGAAGTACTTCATCAGTTTCTTTGGTTAAGAACCTGATTTTCTATTCAGGCATTGTTTCGGTGGAAATTTTCTGAACAGCTCTTACTGAGTCCCCTCCTGTTATTGTCAGAAAACCTTAGAAAGATTAGTTGATCCAAGAATGCAGACCAAGTCAGTTACTTCTTGAAATTAGTATAGCCCATAGCCCACAGAGAGGCATGGGGACACTTCTCATGTCTCTTTGAGCTCACTATGCTGCATTCAGTCCATTGTTTCCCTGTTCAGAACTGGAGGTCCACACAATGGATGAACTGTTTCCTAAAACACACAAAAATGCCAGTATGTCTGCCACCATAGCACAGGCTCCCAGGAAAGACACACCCTGGTGTCTATGAGCAAGTAAGAACATGATTTGAACTATAATTGCAGAGCATCTGCAAAGGTTCTGGGCCAAAAGAAAAAGAAGCAAGAGGAAGTCTTAGGAGAATGGCAGTGAATGTATTCAGCCAGAAGGAGGAGGATGCTGGCATGGGAAGGGTGACTTATTTGTGTAGATGTAAGGGAAAAGGGACCAGTCAGTGTCCTTGCTGATTTACAATGGTCAATGCTACTTCATTCTGGAGGGGCTGACAACGAGCATTCTAAACTTCCCTCAAACTCTACTCCTGGACTACAGCCCAGATCCATGAGCTGAGGTTACTTAAAAAAATAATCTGAGAAATACAGGAAGGCTGAGATATCTGGGAAGGACTCTGGTCTACTTTTTGAATACAGACTGCCATAAAGGGGCAGCCTCCTCCTTTATAAAGTTTGCATTCACCTACAGGTTATATACATAAACTTATTCAATTTATTGCCCTTAGGAAGCACAGGCATGCCCTTAGGCAAGCTGGATCACACAAAACACTGGAAGCCTTTCTCTAGATGCCTAGAAAACTTAACCGGTGAAGGCATAGTTCTTGTTGAGTATGGGCATTCCTTAGTCTTTAAACACCAATAGGCCATCTGAGTCTTTCCTTAGCAACCTATGACCTTTTGTAGGATTTCATCCCTTGTTTAACTATTAATGAAATGTGTCCCAGCACTGAGCTGGCATTGCAGAGGGATGGCACTCTGACATTTCCTTCTTTGCAGCATTACTTTCAAAGAACATAACATTTTCAACAAAATTATTCTTTGTTTTAGAATCACGAGAAGATCATCTTTAAATCCAATAAAGGATTAAAGTAAGATGCGTTAACAATAAAGCCAGTTAGCTAAATTGCTAAGGATCAAAGGAAGCTTTAACATGCCACTGTCCACTTTATCTATGGGCAGGCAACACTGAATTCACCCATTACTGGAATTTTTGCATTTTTAATGGCACATTTGAACTCTGAACACTTCCAGTCAGAAGATGCTAAATTAGAGCCTGAGACAAGTGGCACAACATCTTTTTACAAGCATTTGAAACCCACTTTTCTTCAAATTCTATATTTCTTCTAACTCCTATCAGCAATTATCTGTCTACAGATAAGTCCTTCTAACATAAGACAATATGGCATCAACAATATATCATGAGAAACAGTCATTACCTAATCAAAGAAGAAATATATTTCAGAAAGATTGTATTTGGGTCTTTTTTTGGGGGGGAGAGAAAAGAAGTTCATCTTCAGCTGAAATGTTTCAGGTCAGACCAGTCACCATGGCAACAAATTTTTCTGATATTAGACAGTATCACTTGGGAAGTGTGGTTAGTAGCATCATGGATCATTTTAATATATTCATTCTAGAATTAAGGCTTAAAGGAATTACATCCTTTTCTTCTGAAAGAGACTTTGACATTATGCACAACATACAGATTATAGGTGCAAAAAGTTGTGCATATTGAAGAAACCAGGTGATCTCAGCCAAATATAGGGCTTGAAAATTTTGGCTGGCAGAAACCCAAATTTAGATACCCAGTAACCTGATTGACACATATAGCTATTCTAGTTGATTTTTTTCTCCATTTGTTACAGTATAACACTATTTGTCTGCTATTTAGCTATAATTAGATGCACAGATGCAGAGTATTTCTGAGCAGCAGATTATTACCTTGAACAGTGACTGTACTTGAATCGTTTAATTTCTTGTCACAATAGATTGAGTTGTATTTAAAATATGCTAGGTTTGCTTTAACAGTAAGGATAAATATATAATTTTACTACACCTAGGGATTTTCATTCTGTAATGTCATTCTTTTCACTTTTTTCCTCTCTGGAAGTAGGCATGTAGCTTGTAAATGTGAAAAGAGCTTCTTAATGATAGGGTGGGTTATTAAATTATTTTGCAGAATTTGCTTGATGACATGAGAAGTGTTGGATTCAGTGCAGATATTAGGAATTAAATATGAAGATCAGACTCACCTATAAACTGCAATAAAAGTATTGAAGATTCTTCCTCGTCAGCTAAACAACCCCAAAAATCATCATTGGCTCAAAGAGGCCAGATACCTCAATTTAACCAATGCAATCTAAAAGTTACACTTCATGATAAAGCGATGTACCACAAATACACAAACATGTATCTAACACTTTTTTTTTATGTATAGGGGAGTAAAGAAAAAATTCATTGGCTACCACATTGTGAGGAAGGGTGAGCCAAATTCTGATTTTCTGTAAACTCTGAGCTGCCAAGCGAATTTTCTCAGGACACACAAGCTGGTAAAATGAGCTCAGGATATAGCACAGTATATTGCATGAGGTAATGCTCACCCAGATAGATGTCTGGAGAGTTTCCTTATGGACCAGGGAAGAATCACTTGTTCTATGCAGGAACCACTGGGTGAAGCTTTGCAGCCTCTGTTCCTCATGAGGTCAGACTAGCTAATCAACATGCTCCCTTTTGGCCTTGAAATCTATGAATCCACTAAATGAAAACAAATGTTACAATTAATCAATCTTTTCTTCCTCTGCTCTAACCCACAGAGTTAGTAATGAAAAACTGGCCTCTCAAGACATGGTTCTTTATGGTTATTTTGACTATTGTTTGGTGCAACTCTGTCATGAATTAAAGGTACAAGGGGTGTCAGTCTTTTGGCTTCATCTCTGCATCAGTTACCTGTCGTAACTGAAATTCTGAAATCCTCACTCATTCCTGGCTTAGGTGAGGCTCGGATCAAGTTAGACCTCTGGAGGTTCTGAATAATTAATTTCAGAGGCTGGATGCAGTAAGTGTTAGACTGGCATCACACAGCTGTAGTGGAGACATGCAAGTGCCTGTCAGCTGCAGACTGCAACAGGAGGATGTTTAATAATAATGAAGGCCATACATCAAACGTGGGCAGAGTTTAGCCTCCTAAACTGGAAACCCTGTGGTATCATTCTTGTGTAGAGTAGTGAATTATAATTGTGCATGTGTAAACAGAATATATTTTTACCTGGATCCTGAACTCCTTGGCATGGCTGTAAGCCACATTTAATGCATGCTGCAAAACCTGACATGCATCTGAGACCCCACACAAAGCACACAAAAATAGAGATTCTTCTATGATACAGTAAAAATATGACATCTTAACAATTTTACCCAATGATTAAGCTATCCTAAAAATAACTATTCTCAGTCATATTAGTTGTTCAGTGTAGGGTTCAAATTCCTTCTGTGACTAAAAAAATAATAATAATTAAATCTATCTGAGAGGTTGAGTAGTTTGCCAACAGTCGAAAACAAACAAAAGGTACAAGCTGCAAGATATACACACTTTTGTTACAAAATGTGATGTTCATTATAACATAAAACCTTGGAAAATAGGATTTATGAAGCTGAAAGTTTGCTGTATGCAGTGTAGGTTGTTTATTGTGCTTTATACAATGATCTAAGATTTTTGCACCGAGGATAATATTTTCAAATAAATTTTCAGAGCTTATTTTCCAGACAAGATATAAAGTGAAAATACATTCTTCTTCCATTTTCCCCTCATAGATCTTCCAGCCTATACTATTTTGAATCACTGTAATGGAGTAAGATTAAATACTCCTAGTTATTCTGAGGGAAAAAAATCAATCAAACAAACAAAAACAAACAAAACATCAGTCATAGAAGTGTTTGAATATGAAAAAAATATACATTATTTTATGGTTAATTATATTACAGATAATTTTACTGTCATTTGTTAAGCTTAGGCATGTGAATTACCAAACATGCTGGTAGAATATGTCCGGAGAATTTGGGGTGAGTTTGAAATGGCTACTTGATCATCACAATGACTGATACAGGCTTTACTAACAGATTAAATACATTTTTTTTTAAATCCTAACAGATTAAATAAATGTATAATATGACTATCATCTAAATGAACACATGATTATATGAATGATTCAGAGAATTTTAGTATTTGTACTGAAGTGACTTCATGTATTGCATCCTATGAGCTGTGATAAAAGGCAGTACTTTGGTGCCCACACCTTGCAATTTTTGTAGGTGTCATAGGATGTCTGAGGCATCCACACTGGGCTGGCAGACATGACCTGTCACTTCTGAAGAATCATCTGGAGGCCAGCCAGGATACTCTAGAGCATCTACCATGGCACGAGATATCAAAGTTTAGGCAGATGAATTGAGCCTAAAGCATCTAGGTTTTCACTGTACTAGCAGAGATCTGCTCAGCTCAAGTCACCAGAGTCTGGAGAGTGACTCAGCTTGTCTGATTGTAGACAGATAGTGGCTAAGCAGCCAAATCACTTGGGTTACGTGACTGCATTAAATGGATCTCCACCAACTATAAGAAGAATATACACATTTAGTTTACATGTAGATGGGCACAAGGGCACATAGTGTCTTAATCTCAAATTAATTCCCAACTGTAGAGCTCAATACACCTGGCCAAAACATTTAGTGTCATTTCAGATACTGGGGGCATCACTCATAGTATCTAATTTCTTTTCAAGAAAAGCAAAGATCTGCCATATGTCCTGCATTACACCTGCATACACCTAACATTTGTATGAAACAATATGCTTCATCCACATTCTGGCATATCAGATGGCACTAAGATCACAAACTCAGGCAACTCACCTAAGTCCATAACGCCTTGCTTTCCTTCCAGAATGCCTGCAGCAGCTGCCGATGCATTCCAGATTGAAAAGACTACAGCCCCTAATAAGGATTAAGTATGCTTAAGGTAACTTTATATGCAGAGCTGGGCAATTAATTAATGAACTGCTCATCCAGTCTTATTGTTGAGAAAAACTCAACTCACTAGAGCCTTTAGCCAATGGCAGTCACCATCCTTCCTGTCTCATCATCCATCACCACAACCATTTAGTGATAGTTTAAATCTTTCCTGTCCGTGACTGCATTGACAGAATAGATTATCAGGGGCAACCAACCTCAGACTGACCAGAAGATGGTCAAGTTAATAACTGAAGGAGAATGCTTCAAAACTGTCAGGGGCAATCAGAATTGATGTTTAAGAGGAAATAAAACCAAGCAGATGAAAACCAAGAATCTGGGCTTCCCTGAGGAATGACGAAAACACTTTAGAATAATGGCCCAATTATTTAATTCTGAATTTCAGTGAAAATCCTATAAAAGTACTTAAAACCCCACATTAGCACTAAATGAGCTCATCTTGATTAATGTTATTAAAACAATTGCCAAAGGGCTTAGTAATGATTAAGTCTTTTATCTCAGGTGATAAATTCTTAACATTCTAGCTACATTAGGATAAACCATTAAAATAAAAGTTTATTTTACAAATTTTTTTTCTAATGTATTATCTTATGCCTTCACTCCTCAGACACAGCAACATGTACATATTTTCACTCTTGACTTCAATGCCAGATTTGCCTAGACTTACTGTATTGGCTATTGAGAATCGTTTCTGATTGTCAGTTTTCACATCCATCTTGGCTTTCCCTCTCAGGGGTCTCAGAAGAATAAAACTGAAGCAAAGTATGGGTTCTGTCTGTGGCATACACATTAAGGAATCAGGACACAGGAGTCTTGCACCACCCAGGAGCAATCCATGTCACAGGTGGAGAAGGCTTGTTCACAATCACCTCCATCCTCACTGGGACAGCAGGGAGATAAGTCAAGATGGACATGGTGCTGCCTTCCTCTGACAGTGCTGGTCATGGGCCATGGCAGAGGAAGCTATGCTGTTCTTTTGAGGTAGCTCTTCTGCCACTGTGTGTCACGACAAGAAGTGAAATTCCAGCTGCACTGTCTACAGAAGCTGAGACCTCACTCCAAAATAACTCTGTAAGTGTTCAGAACTGTGCTATTTGCAGAGAACAAAATATGCAGGCAGTTTTCATTTACATGGATCAAGCCTCAGAGTGGACAGCTAATCAGTTTCTTTGAAGAACTTCAGGTCTTTTTCCTCATGTGCATGTGCTAAATTGCTTCCTCCCCTCCGTCCTAATGATTAGTGCATATTGATGTCACTCTGCTGATGTTTGGTAAAGGTTTTTCTGTTCTCCCTGTTCAAATGGTGTGGTGTGCAAGTCAGAATACCTTGAGAAGAACCTTAGAGTCTGTCCTTACTTTTCCAAATTTCCTTGACTTGCAAGCAGGCATTTTCCTCCATTCAAGGCTGAGAGCAAACTGTGACTCATGAGTACTCAGACTGTGTTAGGTACTGAGAATGACAGAAGCCTGTTTTTCCTTATCTTCTCTGTTACAGGCTCTTCTGGATGCATCAGGGCACACTTAGGTTTCCTCTTGGACAAACATAAAAAAGATATTTGGGAGGCTTTTTTATTCTGCACACTCTGATGAGCTGTAGTCCTTGTCACTAATTATCTCTTTCAGACAAATATATATTTCAGATTACTTGGACACAGGTGCAGACAGCACCATTGCCCTTTTGACTGGTCTTTGTATGCATGGCATCTCCTCCTCAGAGGTAGTGGAAACATGGTGCCTATGTGGCAAGGAGATCTGAGGATCTCCCGTCATTGAGTAGACCCAATGGAGAGAACTATGGGCAGCCTGTGAAAAGCAGACACAGTGGACTTAGAGCTACCAACTGCAAATCCAGTATCCTGCACAAGTGTGTACAGCCTCTGGGGAAGCCTGCATGGCCTTCTAGCTCATTACAGGACACCTACATGGACTTCTGTCACACTTCTGCACTGGTCTACAGACCACAAACTGCCTCCAACTGTTCACCCTGCAAACATCAGTAGTTCCTTGTGTTTTTCACAAGCAGCACAAAGGGCACTCTGCATGGATGGATACAGCAATATACATGGTAAGGGTCCTGATAGCCACTTCCTTTAGTGACATTAAGAAATGATGAAGTGGAAAGAAAATGGTGGCCTCAATCTTGTTAGGTCTTTTGGCCAACCTGCTTCCACATGTTGCTATCAAGTTGTTAGAGATGCTGACAAAAAGCTCCCTTGATCTGAAGTGACCTTTGCTCAAAGAAGGCTGTTGATGCTCTTTGTGTGCCTGTATATGGAACAGATCTTGGTCTGTACAAAGGGATGTGACAAAGATGCCCAAGCCTTTAAATGCAGACCTGGGAAATGATATCACAAATGGATTTAATGAAATAAAAATAAACCCAAAGAAGTTTTAATTACATTCTCTAACTTTGTTCTTTAAAAAAAGTTACTTATAAGTTGTGCAAAACCTCTGGTTTTCCACTTCTTGACATTACTTTCACAGCTTGAAAGATCTCATGAATTCTCTGGAAATGTATAAAACATGAAATGTCTTTTCCTTTCATCCTACATTTTGCAACATGTAGCAAATTGGATATCAGTATGAAATTTGCTCGTCTTCACCAAAGCTTTTGCAAAATGGTACTTAGTTGTTACTGCTGAAGAACCCCTGAAGTTTCAGTAGTTTCTCCCTACCTGACCTTGAACTGACAGCAATATCTGCTTTATTGAAGTTTTCTGGAAATTATATCCTACTCTAGTTCACAAACTTTGAGTTCTAAGTTCTCCTGTGCCCTCATTTATTTCTGTCCAGCTTTATTTAGTCTCCTACTGAAGTCCAGACAGTTTTCTCCTTCACACCCAGATTTGCTTTCCATCTTGCTCATCTCCTCCCTACAGTTTCTCCTGCTTGAGGATGTTTTTCTTCTATAAAAAAATGAAGTTTCACAGTCCTACAGGTGAACTCTGTACAGCCCACAGTAATCCATTCAGCCACATCTGTAATAGCAAGATAAGCTCAGCCAGGACAGAAGCACAGATCCCCATCATCTGAAATGGAGAATGGTTACAGCAGTGCTAAGAACACTTCTGATCTGGGCCAGCCAGGATCCTCAAACCAGATCCTGATCACAGCTAGAGAGGTCAGAGAGAGCAGTGCTGGACTAGACCAGAGACTATTCATTAGTCAAATTAGATGCAGCCACCCTGTTTTGAAGGCAAAGAATGTTTAACAGTACAGATGTTGCCAGGTGGCTTCAAGGACATAGAATGAGACCTTAACATATGGGGTCAGGGTCCTACCAGTCCCTTGTCAGAAGCCCCACCCTGCTACATTTGTGCAAACAAAAGCAATCGTACTGGAGGCTGTTAACCTGTCCTGATCACTGAATGTGTCTTCCTTCATCCTTTGGAAGGATGTATGCTCACATGAACACTGTAATGGCAGGTGTTTCTTTCTCAGTTTCAGTCTGGCATGGGTTTTCATGAAACCCCTCCCCACCCAGACACTCTCCACATCAACAAAATACCCTTCAGTGTGTCTGGCTGGATAGATTGTGTCAAGTGACTACTGCTACTCAGGTGCTGGAAAATTCCCTTTGAGAAGCAGTGTTCACTTTGGCTGTAGGTGTTTTTCCTCAATTAAAACTAGCAGGTCTGTGCTAGTGTGTATGGGGGAAGGGAGTGCAAAAAAGTAGAAGAGCCTCATTCAATTGCACAAGCTGCATGAGCAATTAATAACTCAGAGGGGAAAGAAATCGTGAACCAAATCACAGGAAATGGCAGTGGAGCTGCAAAGATGACATCATAGTTTATTATAATTATTTAAACATCTTAGACATACGTGTAAACCTCGATGGAGATACTCCAGTGCTACGTGCCAGTGAAAATCAGCTTTTCATTCAGGATCAAGTCAAATATCCTTCTGACTACATATTGGAGAGCTTTACTCATCTTTTTATACATGGCATCTAAATAAAGCCTCTGTCACAACTAGCTGTGCTGAAACAACCTTGGGTATCACATGATGATGCATATGCTTTAGTTGATGTGCATCCGGAGAGAAAGCTAACCAGAACCACAGGATATTTCAGACCTCGGGGGGAGGGAAGTGAGCAGCTCTGCTGTGGAAAGTAGCTGGAAGTTATCCAGCTTCCCCAGGCCAGTCAGTCATGAATATCCTGCTTTGGCCACAGAGGGGTTGTGGAGGAAGCAGGCTCACAACAATTGAGAAAGGTTTGTAACCACAGGACTCAAATGAATGAAGCCAAAAGGCCGCCAAATGATGCAATTCATGGAAAGAAAAAATAAATAAATAAATAAATAAATCCCTCCTCAGCTCCTACACAGGAGCATTCATCATTCACTGTGACCTTCCAGGAATGTGCTGACAGACACAAAGCATTTTGTGTGACATTGTGCCAGTGAACTGGAATGACTGCTGCTCGCAGCATTGTTTCCTAACAGCAGGGCACCATCTTCTGGAGGCTGCACAGACTGTGTCTGATGTTCCTGGACAAGTGAGGGATGGGCTGGAGTGGGGCAAAATGATGCATCACCCCTTTGAAAGCAATTCAGGATCTAAAAAAAAACCCGAAAGCAAACAAACAAAAATAAAACAACCAAAAAAATACAAAATGCAAATACAAAATACAAATACAAAAAAAAAAACCCAAAAAACAACCAAACACACTAGCCAAAGAAGTCCCAACCAACAACAACAAAACCAAAACCAAAACCAAAACCCAAACAAACAACCCAAAACAGTGTTCAAACCTCGTATTAAAAGTAGTCGCTGCCTCAATTAGGCACTTGGTGCCTGAGTGCCCAAGAGGGGTGTTGGACAGGAGGGGTCATGCTGTGCTGGCATCAAACGAAGCTGGAGAAGACCTCTCAAAAATGTCCTATCTACCAGCAAACAACTTTGTGCTGCTTGACAGCACAGCAAGGCTACTGCTTCACAGAGAGAGAAAAAAGAGTGTATGACAAAAAGAACAAAGTACATTCCTTACCTTTAAGGGCCTTTCCCATATTTTCCAGGGATGAAGATATATATCTGTACATTTATTGTCCCAAAGGAAAATTGATTCAATCCACCACCTCCAGGTTTGCTGCCTTTGCTGCTGCTGTGGTAATGGCAGTGTTGACAGCAATAGAACAGAATCTCCTTAAGCCACCTGCACCCGATATCAATTACTTCTTCCTATAAAATTTCAGACTAAAATGCACTTTAATTTTAGGTGCATTTCATGAAGAAACAAAAAAGAAATTAGGTTTATATACTGGGTACAGGCATATCTGGTGACTTTCACTGACATTTATAAAATAAATTAGAGGCATTAGGACGCTGTTTCCTACTGATGGAGGGCTTTAGGCTGTTTTGGCTGTGTCATACTTCACTGCTGCTTCCTGAGCTGTTTGGTGCTGTATCCCCCACTGCTGTGGCATCATCTCAGAAAAAAACCCAGTGTCCACAAGCCCACAGACATGTCCTGCTCCCTGCTCACAGTCACCTGGGGGAAAGAGGGAAATCCTCTGCTGGGGACTTTGCTGCCCTGGGTGTTGCCAGCAGGGCTGTAGCAGCATGGTGTTTACAGTCACTATGCTGCCAGGGCAAGATCTGCTTCATCACAAGATGTAGCCTTGGAGATTTAGCGGTCACATGAAGACATGCTTAGTGCAAATGACAGTATCTCATTTTTCAGAAACACTCCAGGGCCCTGTTCATTTCCTTTAAGTGAGGTAAACTTTATTCCCTGGTGATGAGCCAGGCAACAGATCACTGGTTTGGTTATACATCCAATGTCATCTCTCAGATCCTCTTTGTAGAGTCCTTTGTCCTCCCTTTTCTGCATGGTCCAGACACTAACTTACTAAAATGTATATTCACTTGAATACAGAGTGGATTTTATTCTCCTCTGTGCAATGTTGTTGTCCAAACAGACTCATAAAAAGAAAACAAAAATTATCTGCTCCATTTAATATCTGCAAAACTTGTCAGTCCCAAGCCCTTTGATGTCTGGCATTCATGTTTTGCTATTCTACTATTATTTAAATAGAAGTCACATATTTTAGCTGAAGGGCAATGTCATGGGTATCATGAACAGAAGTGTCCAGGCATCTGGGTATGTCTAGAAGCACAAGCTGCTCATCATCAGCTTAAGGGTGGCTGGGCAGCCAGAAGTTTTCCCCATCCTCCTTTTCTATTACCTTTTCTACAACCCTTCAACTGTGTGAAGGGAGAGGGTAAAAAAGGCGTAACACAGAGGCAGGTGGCGTGAGGCTGCCCTTGGCACTGCGGTGTCTGCCTTTCTGGGGTCTTTAGCTGCCAGACTGGCAAAGGTTGCAAGAGAGCAGAGAAAAGCCTGCCTGTCATGCTGCAGCTACAGATGGTGCAGTGCTCACTGTGCAATGGGTACGGCTGCTCTTGGACAGACTTGGTGCCTGAGCAGCCATGGGGCTCAGCAGCCCCACAGTCAGGAGAAGAGAAATGAAGCCTGCCCCAAAAGGAGGAGCGTATGTGGGTAGCAATGTCCTGGAGATCCTGGCCATGGCTGGGGTTACGTACTGGGAAATTCCCATGTGTTCTGCTGGATTTCAATATGGCAGACTGGAATAGGGTTATCTGAACATGAAGAAATAAACAGTTATGATAAAAGGTACAAAGAGCTGCTGCCTTCATAGAGACAGTGGGTTACCTGGCCAATGCCAGGGAAAGGACATGGTCAGGTGATAAGGAGACAGAGACTGGAAAGGTCAGGAGCCAGTACAGGAATGAATAACTGTAGTATTACAGTCCAGACTCAGAGAGGTAGGATATGGAGGAAATAATAGATGGTACAACTCTTTATTAAAAAGAGTAGAAGATGCCAAGACAAACTTACTCTTCTGTCTTTGCCTGGAGTCAAATTTTCAGGGCCATCCAGGTGATAAAATGATTAGTCAGGCAGAGATAAATGATTCACAACATTTCTGTGTATCACTGTCACTGCAAAACTGGGGGTTCAGTGATATCCAGTGTGCTTTAGACAAGCATTTGGGTTTCTTACTTCAAAACCAAACATGCTGCTCTATTTCTCACAGTCCAGCTGCAGCCCTCAGTCTCCCACCACTGCCGTAGGCTGAGGTCACAAGGAGGCTGTTCCCATGCCCCTCACTAGCTTGTTTCTTGGCATCCACTTCTGGGAACGGACATCCGTGTGCCCCGTGTATCTGGGAGCATGTGATCCTGGGCAAGTGCCTTATACTCTGCATGCTGCAGATCAGACTTGCTGGGAACTCTTCCCAGGGACTTCCTCAGTAACTGCCCACTGGTCCCTTACAGTATTTATTGGAAGATGGGGAAACAATCAAAGCAAACCTGTAGGGAAACATAAAAAGATCAGATCTAATCTAAGTTGTGGGTAGCAGTCTGGCTAGACAGAGTGAAAGCTTCCAGTTAGAATTCATTTAAGAGACTAACTTCCTCCTGCCCCTGATGCAATAGCTGATTTTTTATGAGATAATCAGCCAGAGCTCTCCAGTTATCTAAGGGAAGGCTTCACCTCCCAATGACCAATGAAATACCAAGCCCACCTGGTATCAAATGGCATAATGTAACTGGGGGCAGTTTATACCAGTGGGTATCACAGGAAGATCTGACTCAGTGTCTGCAAAGGCAGTGTTAGTGAAAGGTAATATCCATCTGCTATGTAACTGTGGGTTGTAGCAACACAGCACCAGAAAGTCTGTGAAATAAAGATTATTGTCAATTTGTGTGGATCTTCCATCTCCAGGTATCCCAAGACTTTTGTGCTTGCTAGACCCTGTGAATCATTCCTCCCTGTATAAAGGTAACAAAGTTGTGTCCACTTTTGCACAGCAAAGGCTGAATTCCCACAACCACTTCACTGATTTATTCTGAAGATCTAGAAAAAGGACACAACAGACTTTAACCAAAAAAAAAAAAAAAAAAGGCTATGGATATCACCATTTATCGGAAAAGCAGGACTACCCTACTTTAATAAGGAAATTAATACATTTTCTTTATTATAAAATCAAAGCACATTTTATTTAATAATTGCCAGTTTCTTTCTTCTAATTCCACACATGTTGGGACATGGAAAATTGGGTATGAGGAGGCTTTTAAGGAAGAAATTGCATCGTAAATTTTTTAATATATTTCTGTAACATCCAAGCTTTTCAAAGAGTTCCTGATGAATTAGAGGATCACCATCCTGAAAGTTGAATTTAAACAACCATAAAAGGACTTAAATTTCAGATGATGGGTGCTCAGCCATTCTGAAATTCAGGCATTATTATAATGTTTCCAGTTAGGCACCCAAAGTCATTAGTCACTTCTGAAAACCTTGGCATAGAGTAAAAGCAAAAATCTCCAACTGAGCTAACATCCTTCATGTACAGTCTTGTAAAACAAAAACTAGAAAAAATGTCCTAAAACCCCTGAATGAGTCGATCTCACTCACTGTGTAAGCTGTGAATTATTTTTACTTAATAATAGCTAATACCTGGCTTTTATACAGATTTTTTTTTCAATCAGCTATAAATGTATTGTAATCTTCAAATGCAGCATCATGGAGTCATTAGTATAAGAATTTAGTCGGTGCAGACAAACCATCATAGCAAAAGAATCTGTCTAAAAAAATATACACCAAAGTATTTGCTCCTTGGAAGACAATGGGAAGTTTTAAGCAGGCAGAACTTCTGATTCCTTTCTCTCATATTATCCTTGAGATTTCATTTCTCAGTCAGAGCAAAGACAGTTGTGTTATTATTTCTTTCTCTGGTATCTTTTGGTCCCTCTCACTGATCCAGAAGGAAGAAGGTTCCATCACTGATCCCAGCATCAGGTTTTCTATCCTGTCCTCCAGAGCAAAAAGGCAGGAGGTTTCACCACAGTTGCCCAATGTCTCCCAGGAGTGCTTGTAGAGCAGTTGTTTAGGCATTTACCTAAGGCTGTTCCTGAAACAATTTCCTAGCCCATAAACCACAGTCAAGGGTCCAAAATAATCCTCAGCACCACTATCAGCCTGGGGTTTTTAAATACCCTGGGTTACTTATCAGGGTACCTGTAGTTTGCCTGCAGAAGCAGACTCATTCAGGATGTAACAGCACCAAGTTCCTGCTGGCCAAGTTTGTTTTACCATGGAGCAGCCCACTGCCAGCCGAGCTACTCCATGCCTGCATGGACCTGATCAAGCAGAGGAGCTGTTTAGAAGATGGCTCCAAGTTTTTCAAAGTAAAAAGTTTCACCATTGCACAGCCAGTAAGCACCAGCACCGGAGTGTGATGCACAACAGCTGAAGCAGTGGTCACTGCACAGGCAGGGCCACATTTCATCCAGCTCAGCAAGTCTAGGCCAGATACACAGAATCACAGAATCACAGAATCACAGAATCACAGAAATTAGGGGCTGGAAGGGACCTAGAAGATCATCTAGTCC
>JANHGL010019421.1:0-37636 GCA_024611195.1 Ceyx melanurus | reverse complement strand
CAACAAACAAGCCAAGAGAAAGTCACAGTATCATATTGGAGACCTTATGTATGTGTAGCACCACTCTGCACACAGCCCTTATATTATATTATTATATAATGTAATATAAAATAAATAATTGCAATGCAGGAAACCAGAGCTCTGCTGCAGGTGTTGTGGGTGACATGGAGCATAAGCTTCTGTGCAGCTGACAGTGAAGATATTTTAGGTATTCTCTCTTAACAGCTTATTTTTATATTCAAAAGTTGGACAATTATCAGTGTAAAATGACAGTCGGTGTTTGGAGTGGGTTTTTTCCCTTATTTATTGGAGCAGCATCTAACACATCTGACTGATGGTATGCAAAATGAAACTGCTTATTACTTTTCTCTGGGAAGTATCTTGCAATAGTGGTTATTGAGCCTTTCCCTTCTTCAAGCCCAAGCTAAAAATGAAATGTGGAATTATCTACCAGAATCATGAAAATATTTAACTTGCTATGATAAAAACCAGTAAGATCTAAGTTTACAAATTAAAATAAACTCAAGGTTCTTTCGTACATGTGTGCCAGAGACATCCTGGGAGGGTGGAAAGGAGAAAATCAGCTCTGACACAGTATCAGGAGGTTTTACAACATGCACTATGCAGCTGCATCAGCAGCTACATCCCTGTACCTAAAGAGGCAGGGACAATTCTGACACCTATTGTACTGATGTGCCTTTTGGTACTCTCCAGAACTGTTGTAGGTGGCTGGAGGCAGAGAGACTCCTTGGACCACCTTTGAGATGCTCATACCCCACTGCAGCCTGCCAGGGCTACTGTAGGCAAGAGTGCTTGCACAATGAGACAGCTCAGTCTGCCAAATCCTGTGATTCTGTATTAATCTCTGCTTTTCCCTTGGTCAAACATTTGTTACGAAGGTAGATCTGAGTAAAGGTAACAAAATTAATACAACTCTTGGACTGCTAAATATTTAGTAGTATTTACTGCAATACATCTATAGAAAACCCTATAGTCATAAAATAATTTTTCCATAAATGACCTAGGTTCAGCTTGCAGTAGTGATGTGGCCCCTTGAATATCTCTGAAGGGCTGTACTGCAAGTGTTTCAGATTTAATGAAAACCAATAGGAATGAGTTGCTGAAGTTCCTTTCAAAACGTTACATGGGTTTTAAGTGGGTTCAACACTTCCGAGCATTCAGCCTATAAGCCACTTCTACAATGCATATGCACTTAGTGCCTTCTTTCACAAAAGGAAGACCAAAGCTTGCCCATGGCTACAAGGAAAGGCTCACATTTAATTTAGAAAGCAAACATCCCTGCACATTTTTTCATGCTTCTCTTCATGATCTAACTATATCCACAGTAAAAGGCATGCCTACCAGGGAGGAAATACTGGTGTTTCACAATTCTTCTCGACAGGTTCTGCTGCCATCCTTGTGGCAGAACAGAACTCTCAGCATGTACTGGTGCTAATGGAAGAACATGTTAATATTTTAAGCAGGAAAAAAAAAAAAGTGAAGACTGTTCATTTACCTTTCTGATCTTCTTTATTTCCTTCCAGTGCTGATGCTTTCTCTGATAGTGTTCTATTATCTCCACTGTCTTTTACCACATTTTCTTCTTGTATGGTTTCTTCACCAATGGCTATGGTGTGCCCATTTGAAGTTTCAAAATTTACTGTTACATCACCATCTGAAATGAAAATGGAAAAGCTACTATCTCATTTAACTGCTTCCTTAGCACTCATAAGAACACACAGCATCCCTCTGCTTTCATGTTTCCATGGAAGCAAAACAGAAAGACTTACTGAAATGTGAAACATCAGGCTGCAGATCTGCTCTGAAAAGTAACCCTATAAAGGAACTGTATAGGCTTCCATGTTCTTTGGGTGGACACCTCTCAGCCGTGGGCCTGGAACTGCACGTGGGTTTTCAGGTCCAGCTTCATGTGTGTACACATTAGCATCCAGTTCTTTTCCTCCCTGGATCTTGGTTTACATATCAAAGAAATATGTGCATGGACTACAACAAGCTCAGTGTGTTCCAACATGCCCCAAATCTGGACAGTTACAGGGCAGAGATTGCAGAACTACTGTGGTGCATCCCAGTAGGCAGAACAGTGAAGAATTCAAACAAATTCTCAGAACATGTGTGCCCAGATAATGAATAAAATAGGTCATTAACCAGTCTTAAGAACCAAGGTGAAGTCTTCCTGGATCATGTATTGTACCACTGTCAAATTGCACAAGGCAAATTCTTTCCCAGCTCTACTGATATTTTACTTACCCAGAATACCTCAGGTAGGAGGGTTTTTTTTTAACACTGAAAAAAAACCCAACCCTCTCTTCCCTTTTGTCTCTCTAGTGCTGAAAAATGCCACATACTCTTGCTGGCTCACAGCTTACTCTCTTCCCTTATTTACTATGTTCTCAGTTTCATGCTTTTTAAAAATGCTGCTGATTTTCTTCTCTGGTCATTTCTAAGGTTTGTTATCCTTATGTTGCTCTCACCCCACCTGCAGTTGATGTAGACGACTGCTTTTCTTCTGCAGGACTCTGTTGCTGTCCATCCAAAAATTATGCAAAGCTACCTGGTGTCTATTCTGCTTCCCCCTAGCGAATCTTCTTTAATTGTGACAATTCCACTCTCCTCTTCCTTGCTGCATGCTATTACACCTGGATGCTTGGCACTTTCCTGGCTTCAACACAGTTATGCAGCCTCTTCATTGCCATCTGGGGGTGCATCATGGCTTAAGCTTATGGCTTCATTCTCACTAGCTCACTAACTTCAACTTGAAGCGTAAACACTAAGTTCTACCTTCTTAACCTTCTTTCACTGACCATAGCTGACAGTTGCACAAGGCTTCTTTCTTACTTTACTGCAACATTCAGTTTATTCAGCTTCTCTCTCTCATGTTCATAAATTCATTCTTTCCTCTCTGCCTGCATCTGTGGCATTCCCATTTCTTATTCATGTCATGGTTCTGCAAACACCTCCTACCTCCAAGTGGCACTTGCTACTTTCAACTAAGTTTTTCATCCCATGTGAAACACTGTCACTTCTTCACACTTCTTACCTCTCACATTTCAAGACTCCATGTAATTTCCTCATCTAGTTTTCATCTCTATAGTAATTCCTTCTAACTACCTTCATGCGTCTTAACCACCATCTTTCCTGTATCTGTTTTTAGCACTTTTGAACTAATCTTGTATTATTTTTAAATGCTCCTTAAAAATTACAGTTTTCATCATACATGAAGGACAGTATGATGAAGGTGATGCAGACTGCCTTCTTAAGATGGGAGGACAGGGAGAAAACTGTTCATCTTTACATCTTTTTCTCAATTAACTCAATTTCTGTAAGGGACTCAAAGCCCCATCCCCTTTTAAGAATGAAAGGGAGGGTCAAGCACACTGATGACCAGAGTATACATATTTCTAGAACAAATTATAGTAATTATGTTCAGACTGTTTGGAACCAATGTGAAAAGTAAGCACATTTAATTAACTGTCCCAGCAGTTCAAATACAATTTATAACCATCAATGGACAAAGTCAGGCAGCTCCCAAGAAAAGCGTGCAGCAAAAAACATAAACTCACACATGGACAAACTAAAGTATGGAGAGTTTACATGTCTTAAGTCAAAGACAGTGGCAGAGTAAAGTTCAGAAGCAAACTATGTTGCATGTCTGTCTGGTAATTAGCAAAACACTAAAGGGACAAGTGACACCACATGTCAACAAACAAGCCCTTTAATTCTAAATATCAATGTGTATTATATAAACCATATACATTGATATTTTCATGATTCTTCAGCTCAGGCAGTTTAACACAATTTCCAGGAGAAAAATATATTTGGAAATTATGGAATTCTTCTATTGCTTCATAAAATGACAAATGGTTTAATTTTAAGCTACAGAAATTTATGTTACTCACTTGACATTTATGTGATCGAGCTTTATAGAAGATCAGACTATTAGAATCCCACTAGAAACATAATCAGATGTGGCACAAAGTTTCCTCATGCTTTTAGTAACACAAATTCTAGTTAACAAGTGGTGTCTTCTCCACAGTGTTCTTTTTGTGCCATTTGAGAATGTGCTGTGTGACAGTGGCAGGATCTCTGATCCCATCACTGGTTTTTTTTTTTTGACACCTGAAATAGATGCTATTTGATTTGCTTGGGGATCCCAAAGTCTCTAATTTTTCAGCCAACATTTCTCATATTATACTGCAGTTGCTTTAGACAGTAGTCCTTAATTTTCTTTTTTTAACTTTTTTTTTTAAAAGGTTAATCACTAACTCAAAAATAGTCTGGCAAACAGTAAGCAAGGATATGACCAGAAGTCAGATGGTGTACCTATAGCAGAAGAGGTTACAGAACACAAATCTCTTAACTCCAACTTCAGTTCTTTGTTAATTGGCCCAAATTATGTGTCGCAGTCCTCAGTTTTGTTTCCTCATAACTGTTTACACTACATGGAAACAATGCAATAGTGGCTTGATCATCCATGTTTAGCACTTAGGAGCTACATTCTAGTTAACAGGTTATCACCTTGCTCAGGCATTTCCTTCAGCACTCCCCTTCTTATCAGCTCCTCTCTGCTTTGTCTTGTCGAAATCTTCCTTTCCAACACTAAAGAAAAAGCACAGTTAGGAACAGATTTATTCTTACACTGCTAATGCTTGGGAAAAATGTAGAAAAATATTTCTGTTTTAGAGAAATCTTGAAAAATCCTCTTTCCTCTGATTCTGCTGAAGTGGTCTGGGTTTTCATGGACATTCTCTGAAAACATTATCCCACAATTTCAGGCATAGAAGGTGGGGATTCATATGATTCAATATCTTCAGCTGAGCAAGGCTCTGTGAGGCTTCTTTTACAGTGAATAATAAAAAAAAGGTACTTCCAGAGTGAAACAACTCAATCTAGCACAGGTATTTCACATATAAAAAGCATCTCCCTCCCATTGCCTGGGTTGACTAGCTCAGCTGGAGATACCTCCATCTGCTTTGTAGATCTTTTAAGTTGAGAGAGACAAATCCTGTCCAGATCAAGCAACTCAAAGAGTCTTTGTGACATGTAAGCAGTTGTTGGGTTTTTTTTAAAAACACCAAACCAACACCTTAAAGAAAAAACTAGAAAGCTGTGTTCTAAAAGGGAGCAACATCCTCATCCAGGCTAGTTGTCTTTCTTGGAAAAAAATGCTGCATTCTCTTTGTAGGTTAAAAAAAAAAGCAAGCTAAAACACAAAAAAAAGACTGTAACATGAAGCATTTTAATTATTATGTTTATTTCCCATGGGAAAAATAGTTTCACAGACAAAAGAGCTTCTCACCATATCCCACCCTCAAACCAATACAATTTTGGTCAGTGATCTGGGAGGCCACCATGGAACCATTGTGCACAGTCCATAAAATGTGTCACATGTAAAATCCTGTTTTCACTGTTAGGCAAAGTTAATCTCCCATTCTTGTTCTGCTTTCACAGGGACATCAAAACCCAAGTGATGCTTGCAGTTCAAGCTCAGGACACGTGGCAAAGCTTCAGCAGTGCTGGACTTGATCCTAATAATGCTATGGGATAGGGTTATTTATCTCACCAACTAATTCTAACACTCTGGTAATCCCATTACTCTCTAGGGCCAGTCCAACTGCTGAATGCAGATTAAATACTGGAAGAAGCACTGTCAATCTCACTTGCACCAGCCCAGCTGGAGAGCACAAACAGCCATACAGTGAAGTGACAGCTCCTGTGAAGGCAGGACAGGCAGTTCAGCTCTTCTGAGAGGGTCACCCATCACACATAGCAAAATATCCTCAGCTGCACTCTGGCTGCTGACTCACAACCCAGCTGGCTGACTTCAGATGCCTACAGACATTACTGCTTATGGTTTCCCACTCCCCTTCTCTGCCAGGGACAGGGACTGTTGAACAGAAGATGAAGCAGAGTCTGCACTCTTGAAATTCACAGCACTAGGTTTACTTCTCACACTGCAAAGTGCAGGGATTCAGCAACTGCTCCATGAGATGCATTTCCTTACCAGAATAGCACTAACTCCTGGCAGAACTGGGTACACTAACCATCTTGACCTTCCTAGTTCAAGCTACCCATGCCTGTGAGAACAGCTCATGAACACACAAGTTGGCAATGGGCCTGTGTTTAGGCAGTCAGGTACTTTGTGGCATCTCTTTGTTAAAGGTCAAACCTTCAAAGCATTCAAATCACATTTAACCATCTAAAGGAGCCTGTGAGTGTGGCTGCAGGCTCTCAATATAGACTAGCCTCAGTGGGGAGAATGTGGTAGTCCAAAGACAGATCAGGTTGACATGTCTTGGGTCCCAATCTGAATTACCTTAAAAAGTAATGGGGAAAAACTGGAAAAACTTCCATGTAAGTTGCTCTGCAACTATGTGCCATGCTTTGGCATGGCAAACCAACCACAGGAGCATACCCTACTGCAAAGAGTTATTGATGTAGTGAACACTCATTTGCACAGACAGATTTAAAAGAGATGGAAGGCTCTGAAGACAGAGGTCTAAGTGGGCAGGCAAAGGGTCTTTATCTTTCTAGAAAGCAGGTGTATTTAAAAGCAGAGTGAAATCTCCTTTGACATAGACCCCAAGGATGAACACTTTATGCACACACTTTTTACCTCTTTTGTTGCTGGCAACCTAAACAGTCTCTTACTATTATTTTAAACTTTACAAGTATTGTTTATTTCCCATTTGTTTGGGGTTTTCCCCCTCCTTCCTTTGTGCATTTTTTTTCCATAGGGACATTGAAATGAGATGATCTCATATATTTGTTTGTGGGACTTGATCCAATACCACTTGAAAATAATGATGCTCTTTTCACTGAGTTCAAGAATGCTTTGTTAGATACCCCACCAGTACCTCTCTCTAGTTTACAGGATGATATTTTTTTTTCAGTTCAACAACACTGAAATAAAAACTGTATCAAATTAATTATAATTGAAAATGTCAACTGTCATTAAAATACATTAACTCCTTACACTTTCACTGGGAGACCTCAAAGCATTTTTATTAACATTACATAGGTTTCATAACATCCTTTAGACATAACTATCTCCATTTCACAGATTAAAAAAAATTATGAACAGATAAGAAGCTTAAGCCCCAATCCTTCATCATTAAAATGCTAGCCATGAGTGGTGTTTTCATTTAAACTGATAAAGCTCAGTTAATTCAGCTTGAAAAGATAATTTAAAACATGATTGGAAAGAACATTAGAAATCATGCTAGGATTCACTATGAGTATTGTAATTTTACTTCCTACAAAGGAAAAGGCAGAATTTTAATTTCAATTGAATTACAACAACATGCCCCTCACATCTAAGAGGAGTAGCTTTTGAACCTATACTGGGTGTTATTTAGCCCGAGTAGACTCATTATTACAATTTATTGCTTATTACAGACTTCGGACTATACATTTCACATTTACACAGTCAAGAATTTTGATTATCACAGATCAACTGCATTGAGCTTTAAGGGTCTCAAACTACTCAGCTGAGCTAATCACATTTGACTGCTACGTTTCAGTAAATTCTCTTAAAATAAAAGTTACAAAGTCAAGCATTCAAAAGTCAGAACATGTTTGAATTAAGGTCGATAGGTATGCAGCTGGTACAGTTTTTATTTGCTTGTTAGATATTTTACCTTTGCCAGGATACAGACAGGATACAAACAAATAAAGACAGTTTATTTCCCTACATTTTTAACCTTACCTTTTACTCTATGACCCAGACCTCATCTAAGGAACAATCTAAACCCTACTCTGAGCAGAAAACTCCTAGTTTTCCCAAATGGCATTCCAATAACTCAATGAACCAAAGACATGTTCTTTTCCTTGCTGCCCATATGAAATGCTAAGATGTTATCACTGCTGTATAGCTAGGCAACTTATGGCACTGTAAGATAAAGTCAGATTATCAAACAAGCTGAAAAAATGCAGAGTACATGTGCTTCCCCCATAAGCACACCTGTCTCCCTATTGCTAATGATCATCATTTTTGCAATCTCTGATCTTACCCGCTCAGGAGTGGATGACTAGTACTACCCTGGAACACATAAAATAAATACTGTTAACTATACAACCATCATATGGACATTCATAATAGCATCAGCTGGTCATTCAGATTACTACAAATATTTTTTATAATATGTGAATATATCTGTATCTGTATATTTCTATACATGTCTGTGATATATATGAGAGATATATATACAAAATTGTGAATATATATAATATTTCAACATTAACAGTAACATATTGCCTATAACATTAAGGAATAATAAAATTGAAGTAATAATTTCTCCATATTGTATCATCCATATTGAGATCACAAACAAGTCAGTCCTGCAAATGTAAATGGTTATCAGCCTATGCCTGCTGAGGAAGGCTGAGGTGAGGCAGGCTCCACTCTCAGACATCATGCTTCAGCAGACTCAAAAAAACCCATGTGAAAATCCTTCCCCTACTGCAGTCTGAACCAAAGCTTGTCCTGACCTCAGGTGCAACTGTGGATTTATCACACTGTATGCAGCCCTCAGGTACTTGAGTATATCTTACACATCCAAGGCATCCCACAAACATTTGCATTTTTAGCCCAATATAAATAATAATACTACTAATCATAAGAACAGTTTTCCTCAAGTTTCCCTCCCTCCCTACCCCTCAAAAGATTCAGCATTCAGCAGCTACAAATCTCAGGAAGTCTGAAAACCGTTCTCCGACTCAAAAGTATGTTGTGAGATTCTGGATATTCTCCAGTCTTTAGTTTTGCTCTTGCAAAAGCAGCATGAGAGAATTCTTATTTTTCTTTTTTTTTCTCACCTAATAACAGGTAAAATTACCTTCTGCTCCTTGTCTGCATATACTTGTGCACTGGAGTTTTGAAGTGGCATCTACTTTGTGCCAGGACAAAGTGCAGCCTTTTCCTTCACAGGAAAACATTGTGGAGGGGAGAAACCCTTGAGATTATGACATTTTCTGTTTGGTTTTACTTAGTTTTGAAAGCCCTCTAGGCAGAAAGTATAGAACCAGTGCCCAGAGACCAGATTTTCCAAGATACATCATGGAAAATACGTTGCTAAAGGAAAAAAATGCCAACCATCATTCCCACACCAGCACAAATTGTTCCACATCTAGCCCTCTATCTTTTTCTGATGTTTGTAGCATTTGCTGTTTATGAACATCTCAGTTGCTAGCATAAGAGAGTTGGGAGACTTTTGTGAAAGCACCGCATGGTACATGCCCTGGCAAGGCTGGAGCAAGAACCTATTTCAAAAAGCCTATTGAAAACCCTGAGAAAGCAATGAGTTCTTGCCATTAGCCCTCATTCTGTCATAGAAGAAACTCTTCAGCTGCATACAGATTTATCAAGTTGTAGTCCTGTTGAGAGAATAGGCAATGAGTGGGACAATCGCTGTACTGTCTCCCATGGTCTCAGGCTAGGAAATGGGCTTCCTGCATGTAAGATGCCTGCACGCAAACACACACAGCCCCTGCCCTTTAATGTAAATACAACTCTGAGCAAGTAGTCTCAGGAAGAGGACTTCCTGCTGAACTTTTATTTTGTAAGGAAGTTTTCCATTTATTTATCAAGTTAGATAAGCACGTTTCTTCTCCTTTGACAGCACACTATAAGGGGCAACTTGGCAAGTAAAGGCATCTTCACAGTCTCTGTTGGCCCTGGGTCTGTCTCTTTGAGAAATACAGGGATAACTATTTTAAATTCCACCTCCCCTCCCACCAAGCTACCATCTGAGGCAGGATGACTGCAGTCCGAACTACTTTTCAAATTCCAGCCTCCAATACAGCCAGCCTTGGGAGAAAACAAACTTGTATGTAGATAGGAAGGTAAATATCAATAACACCTAGATGAGACTCTCAACTACATCTGCCTTGAAGAGTTACTCCAAATCTTCACTCTGTGGAGATGAGTCAACATTTAGACACATTCTTCTTTCACAACATAAAAGCTCCGGGAACTGTTCTTGTGTCACTTTCATATAGTCGAATACCTGATTTTTTAGGTTACCTCTTAGAGATTCACAAAGGCTAAAACTCTTATATGAAATGCAGGTGGAAAATAATCCAGGAATCTTTAATTTATTTTTAGAACTCTTACAACTCATATTGTTCAGATTTACTTTCTTTTAATCTCCACAGCTTAGAGAGCTCATCTTGCTATTTCTGAGGTGAAATTCAAGATTTTCAGATATTACATAACTCCTCAACTTCCACTTTATGGAAAATAAAAAGGCACTAAATATTGTGATGGTTAACAAAAATGTATATGAACTGGGACATACAAATACACGTTAATATACTGATTGTTCAAAATAATAGAAGTTTTGAAAACCTGAAATTAGTTCCCTAAGTCCCTATGTTTGTAGAACTCCACTTAAGTAAATCAAATTTTGCAGTGTTGTGGGACAGATAAACAGAACCTTATTAAAAACAGACCATATGTGCTCTTCAGAGAAAAAAAAAAAAAGCTCAATCTACTGAATAATGAAAAAATATTAAAAGTTCCCAAACATCCTGTATAACATTTTAATATGATGAACATTCTGTTCATCAAGACATGCATATATACTCTTCACAAACTATACAGACACTGAAATACTGTAGTTTATATCATTCAGAGCATTAGAATGGATTTGTGCTTTACTGTTGTACATTATGCTCTTAAATAATAATAGTCTTTATTGCATGAAAGTTTGGTATGTACTACATAGTTATCTAGCAGGATGCTAGCTAAACAATGAAGCAAGAATGAAAGGTTTTTCAGGATAATTTAAAAGCCTCTATGGAAGATGATACTTCTAGATACACAAGAGACATTAAACACTTAGTGAAGCAATGGTGCTAGTTTCTTTTTTGTCAAAGGACTATTAAATTTCAAGTCTTGTGAATTGGACTTATATTGGACTGCAGTTAGTCAACTAAGCATTACATCCTCTTGCACTGAACTTCTCCCATGTGCTACACCCTTCACAGACGTATTTAATTGTGCTGATAATTAATTTCCACTTTTCAATATATAACTGTATATAATAATTATTCAATTGAACACAGGAGCTTCCACTAACATAATCTATGGACTATATTTATCTTTCACCATAAAATCTCCTTCTGCCAATTTGTAGTGCAAATTTTCATAACTTGAAGATTGCTGTTTGCACACTGGTGCTGTCCATTTTCAAGAAAAGACTGATCATAAAATAAACCTTTAACTCTGAAAAAAAGACAAAAAGGTCTGTATTACTCTTTTGGTTTCCACACCTGAAAGACAGCTCTGTAGACGTTAAAATTAGAAAAAAAATCAATTTGCCCAAATTTCAAGAAGTCATTCAAAAGAGAAGATCTGTTTTTCCTTTCTGCTTCAGTATGCTTTATTGATAATAAATAATTCTATGCCAAAAACCCAAGTGGTAAACCGCAGAAGAGTAAAAACTAATTCTTGTTATGTTCTGCTGGATTTCTTTTTTAGCTGAATGTGGTTTGTCATCTGCTCATCACTAAACTGATGCCAGTACACAGGAGGCAGTTGAAAACAGACACAATCAAGAGAACGGGGAAGAAATTATAAATTTGAAATTTAGTTTTGAGGTAGTTAAGGTGGACCCTACTTATTACTGAGAAATAATTACTTCTTTCTTAAAGAGAGTAATAAATACAGCTCTGCATTGGGAGGACAGAGTGGCAAAATCAGACTCAGAATGTAAGACATTACACATGCTCTGATGTAATGTTAACAGAACCTTAGCTCTGATGGTCTAATGTATGTAAATGCAGCATAGTGCAGGGAGAGAAATAACCCTATCACCAACTAGTACAGCTGTATGGCACCTGCAAAATGTGTTTTGTAACTCCAAGTTTGTCTATTTTTATTCATAGCATAATTTTAAAGTATAATTTTTATTACGGTTCTGAAATAATTTCATGTTTTCTGTCCATGACATACATTGCTAGGCATATCCACTTTTCAGGTGCTCACCTTGAGATAAATTGTCTTCAATAACTGCATATGAAGTCAGTGCCAAGGGGAACCATGGGTTCTCCAAACCCCTGAAAGAACTAGAGGAACCACACCATCATAAACAAGACAGGCAAATTAAGTATAAGCAAGTAACTAGAGGAGGCACTTTTAGAAATATTGACCTTAATTTCTTTATACCTAATTTTCTCCTTTTGCAAAAGAAACATGAACATGTGATTTGCCTTGGTATCGTAAGAATTGATGTGTCATTGCTTCTAAGACTAGACTGAGGCTCTCTAAAGAAAGACAGTACAACATAAGAAATACTGTATTCAACATTAATTTACCAGATATTAATTTGCAAAAAAATAACTGCAAAATGTCACATGCGTTATTTAATGGCATAACAATTTAATGCACACTAATATGTTGTGGAAGTTTGAAGAATCTCTGTATACACAGCTTATGACTGGTGATTATTCTGAAGAATTCATTGCATATAAATATCACATACCTGTCCAACAGTAGCTTCAGAACATTCAGGAGCCCTTAATTAGAAACAACTGTGGTCTAATAATACAACAAAAGTACTGGGGAAGCTGAAGGAAAACCATAAGCAACGAAAGAAACAGCAGACTGAGGTTTCGTTTTTTTTTTTTAATTGTAGTAGTGGAAGAAATAGTGGAGATTTAGTTGCATGGTACCCAGGAAACTTAAAGAGAGACTGAGAGAAGGACCTGGAGATCTCAGAAAACTGGTCCAAAACTTCAGCTGGTGTCTGAAGTGATGAAGACACTGGAGAAAATGGTTTCTTTTTGACATTTGTGTAAATAAAGCATGTTTTAGAAGTTAGACTGCAAAACCATGGAGTTCCTTGCTGTAATTGTCAGGGGTTGCTATGGGTTTAAAAAGCTAAGAAGAGTACTCCTGAGTTCAGAAGAGTCTCCTGAGACCATTTTAGGACTTGCACTGTGGTAACGAATCAGAAGAGCTCATAGATGCTAGCTGGACTCCGATTAGAATAAAGTTTAGAAAAGGACACCTTCAGATATCTGAATCTGAAAACAAAAGTTTGGGGGGGCTTCTGGAGAAAGCTTGTCCATAGCTGTGACACACACAGACACACACACACATACATATGCAGAGTAGCATTCAGTTTTGTAAACATAAGTGTCTACAGCCACTTGAGATGCTCCAAGGTATTGAAGATGTCTGCACAGGGATGGGAAACATGATGCAGAACCTTCTGGCAAAGCATCTCAGGTGGAATCAAGCAATTATGTTAGCTAACTGAATACCAGCCCTCAATATTCCTCTTTTTCAGAAGGAATATAATTCAACCACAGCATTTTATTTCAGGCCATTCTTCCAAGCCTGCCAGTGGGTAAGCGAAAGGGCAGAGCAGCCTTTGTGAAGGCAATGGTTGCAAAGTTGACCCTCATTCTTCTGCTAGGCATGGCCATGTCTGCTCCTTCCCTCTGAACAGAGCAAACTTCTGACCCCATGAAGGCAAAGTCTGTTTCATAATCCAAGTCACTGACTATTAGGAGAACATAGAGACACTTCCAATGTATTTGAAGATATGTAATATAGAGCTTAATGTTTCTTAGCTTGAAAAAAATAAAGTACTGTTAACATCAGAAGAATAAGTAACGTATAGTAAACAAACTGCATATTTTTAGCAGTAGGTTCAGGACAGAAGCTCAACAAGGTTAGGTTTTTCCTTGCCAAGGATTAAACTCTTTTTCTACATGTCAAATAAATCCTGCCATCTAACAAGCTCCAAGAGCTTTTCAAATATTAACCCGCAAAGCCATCACATTCCTTTCTACTATTTGCCACCACAGGGCCACAGACATACCTGCTGATGTTTCTCTGAATTTGTCACTGGTCTTCTTCTTCCGCCATTTCCAAGGTTTAAAGATTTTGCCAATGGTGGAGAGTTTGCCCTTCCTCTTGAAGGGGGGAGTTTGGGATCCTGGGGCTGGTCCATCTGAGTTAGCAATTGAAGCCTTATCCAAACCATCAACTGTATAAATAAGAAAAGCAAAGATAACTAAGGATGGAAAACAAAATGGTACCCAAAAGATAAACTCCATCACTCCCAAACTGCAACCAGTTGCCTGTGGGTCCACATGTTTTCTGTTCCCAAAAGCAGCCAAGGGGCATGTGATTGCAGCCCACAATCACAAGCCAGTCCCCACCTGGGCCTCACTTCAATCACAGCAGGCCAGAACTTGTTTTTGGTGATGCACATCTGCACATTTCTGTGCTTTTCCATCACTACTGAAGAATTGTTTTTGTCATATATTTGGGTGACTTTTTTGCTTTCCTTGATAAAGCTGAGTAACTAGCTGTCATGATACAGAAAACAAAAGCCTTCCAATGTAAAAACATAAACTGTTTCTTTTGAGTGAAACAAATCCTCTCTTAAACAAGCTCTAAAGATAACTGTTCTGACAATGGAATGGAAATAGGTCTGTTTGATATCTCTGGTAATCAGTCATTCACAGCACAGCCTGACAGGAGTTGGGCTTCTTAGTAACAAAACATATTTAACAATAAGCTTTTGAGCTCTAGCCAAATTTTAAAGGAGGATTACTTTTCTGTAAAAATACATCAAGTGATATGAAAGCCAATATTTAGCATCAATGGCTCTAACATTGAGTTTTGTGAACCAAATTAAGACTCATTCTACAACATGCTGCAGCATTCAGTTAAAATACATTTCCCCAAGAAATCTAATGTTATCTATTTCTATTTAAGAATTGATATTTCTTAGACCTGTACACTCATGGTCTTGCAAACACTTCAAATGAACTCAATTTTATTCACGTAAGTAGCTTCACTGAAGTAACTGAGATTACTTACGTACATAAAATTAATCATGGGCTTAAATGTTTGGGGCATACGGGCTCTATAATTGCATTCATTCATCTAAACATTCTAATTATAACCTATTTGGAATAGAGTTGATGCCACTCTGAACAGTAATAATGATAATCATAGATCATTAAATCAGAAAGTGCTATTCAAAGGAGGAAGTATCACTGTCCTCATTTTACAGATGGAAAATATGAGGCACATAATTGTTAAGTGCTTAATTTTATGTTTGCCAAATGACTTCCTGAGTCCTGGTCCTGTGTCCTAGCTGATAAAATACATATTCAGACACATAACATGATGGTGCAATCTTATTACTCTGTCAGAAAAATGGCATTAATGAGTCCTATATTTGTCCTAGACTTTAGATTGATCCAGGATGCTAAAAAAAAAAAAAACCCCAACAAAACAACTATCTGTTCTGTGAGAAAGCTGATGTAATGCAAACAGAATCCAAGAAACTTTCAATGAACTAAACTACTGGGAAAAAAAGATCCACTGTGCAACTTCACTGAAGTCTATGAAGTTAAAACCAGACAAATTTGTATGAAAATGATAGTATTTAAATCAGTAAATCTGAGCTAGCTATGCCATAAAATGTAATAAATTCTGTACTATCAGAGAGATTGAAAACTATAGGATAAATTACTGCTATTCTGATGCAGCAGAATTTAAAGTTTTTATTTAAGTGTTTTCCTTGGGTATTTTCTAGTCTATAACATGGGGATAAGATAGAAGAAAGGCATGCAAATGGACTTTAAATGTAAAAACCTAAAATTCTGGTAAGCCACAAGTATAAAACCCCAGCTTCCTCACTCATTCACCCTAGAAGACAGGGTGATCTTTAGGGAGGTTTACATTGAGACTCCCTTAAAGCAAACCATCCAACGCTCTATAGACTCTGAGAAGCTGAGCAAGAGGTGATGATGAGAAGGCCACTAATGGCAGCAAACAGCTCTGCTGGGAGAAGCATGGGACTGCAGAAGGACTCCTGTGGGGGTATCTTGCCTGCAATTAAGGATGGCATTTTTGTCTAGGCTTACAGACAATGCCGATGGAGCAGAATCCCATATAGAACACAGAAGCCTCTGCTGGAACTGGTGAATCTAAGGGAGAAGAACATTTATTTGAAGGACAGTTACAAAGATAAGAGACCTAAATTTATCTCAGCAATTCCAGCTGATGTAAGAAAGGACAATGGTCACAGCTGGTGGTCAGAAAGAGCTAGGCGAGATACAAGGAAAACATTTCCAGTTGGTCGGTGGCGCAGCACTGAAACAGGTCTTGGTAGGTTCTGGATGCTCAGGCAGATATGCCAGGGCTGAACTCACCTACTGTTGGCAGTTAGTCCTGCTCTGAAAGGTCCCTCCCAGGCAAGACTCCCATGGCGCTAAGGGATGTGGAAAGATGGGGTTGCTCTGTGAAATCTGTGCTAGTAAATCCAAAGAAACAGAAGTGAAGGGCTGAAGAGACTAGGATCTGATGACTGAAGAGCCAGGGCAATACATCTATCTCAGTGAGAGGCAGCCCATTAGCTCTTTAGAGAAGGAGGCTACCTGCACCTTGGAGGCATGTATGTGAAGCTAAAGAAGTCCACAAAATAAGCAAGCTTTTGCTTCCAGCATTCACGTGGATGGTGGAAGACTTGGGTTCCTCCTCATTCCCAAATAAAAAGCATTGAAATACTATCCTTCACTTCCCAAAAAACACCCTAACCAGGAGTTGGAGTCACAATCCTCTGCAGAAAGTATCTTTGGGGCTACTCGGCCACAAGCAAGAGAGAGAGAACTGCAGAGGAATGTGATGCTGTACTTGGGAAGGTAAGTTCACTCATATACAAACATCTGGGAATTTATATACATCATGAATGATGCAGTGAGCATAGGCATTCTGCAAGAAAAACACTGTACTTAAGATGAAAAAGTACAGTATCACTTGAATCTAATATAAAAAACTATCACAGGACCACATTTCTATTAAAACTTCAGAATGAGCAGTCAGAAGCATTTTTTCTTTCCTCTATCTCTCTACTTCCCTCACCAGCACCGTTCTTCACAACTGACAGAATCTTGCTTGAGTACTCAGATACATACATAGAGGATTCTCTCACATCAGGGCTGTTAAGTACAAGATGGTACAAGCAGAGCAGGAAGTTCTCTTCTTTCCCCACCCTTCTGGGTGCTGCACCTTCCATGTTAAAATCCCTTCTCCCATCCACTTGCCTCCCAGTACTGACCCAACTGCACTGCAATTTTGCTCCAGATCCTTGTCATACAGCAAGGTGCAGAATGATCAGATGAAGGAAAGTTTTGCCTCCAGCCTCTCCTGAGGTACTAAGGTAGTACTGGAACCTAATACTTTCAGTAGCATTGGTTATCTTACAGTATTGCCATGATATCACTACATCACTCTTAAAGTGTGTGAGGATAACTTGTTGGAATACAGGGTACTCGGGAATTACCACATAGAAACATAGAATGTCAAGTGTTGGAAGAGACCTCTAGAGATCATTGAGTTCTACATCCCTGCCAAAGCAGGATCACCTAGGGCAGGCCATGCAGGAACACATCCAGATGGGTTTTGAAAGTCTCTAGAGAAGGTGACTCTGTAACCTCCCTGGGCAGCCTGCTCCTGTGCATTATTCTCCTCACAGTCAAGAGGTTTCTCCTCATGTTGAGGTGGAATTTTCTATGTTCCAGTTTATACCCATTGTTCCTTGTCCTATTGCTGGGCACTACAGAGAGGGGTTGGCTCCTTCTATTTGACACCCACCCTTCAGATATTTGTAGACATTAATAAGGTCCTCTTTCAGTCTTTGAGGCTAAACAGCCCCAGTTCTCTCAGTCTTTTAAGAAATGCAACAGAAGATGCAATGGCCTCAGTTCAAAGCTACTTAATGTGTGGATTTGGGTCCAATGGAAGGATTTCAAAGCTTATTAACTACTGGTTAGCTAGTACAGTTACTTTTTTCTTCCTCCTCTCACTGCACCCAGCTGCCCTCCACGGATGTGCTGTAAAAGTCACCTTGGTTTACTGAGACCTTGAAACATCTTCTGACAGTGTTACGATTTTCTAGACAGTCTTGCCAAAGGGCACAGAGTTGGAAGTCATGGGTTTTATGCCAGCAAAATCAGCATGTTTATGCAGCTGCATATTATCCACATTTTGTGACAAGAATAGTAAGTCATCAACTTGCTAAAGAGTATGGTAAGCTGCTTATTACTGGAGCTTTCTGGAAAAATTCAAGACACTGCACAGCAAAAAGTCTGACATGGTCTTTAAAAATCAGAAGTCATTCTGACACTATCAGTGTAATTTTCAATAAATGTCTCAAATTCTCTAATGTTATAGAGATTTTTCCTGAACAGAACCAGATGGAAAGATGGGTCTTTTTTCTTTCTCCCTTTTTATTTTCTACTTGGAAGGGGAAAAAGCAACTAATCCCCAGTGGATAAACTGACAAATGGGAGAGCTATAATCTACCCCAGAGCAGCACAATGAATTGGCATCTGAATGCTTTCGCCTTGCCATACATCTGGAGTTTAACATTGAAGAAACTCTGTCGTGAGCTAATTGATTTGATTGTGTTTTAATTAAATGAAAGGAAAGAGCTGAAGTTCAAATGTAGGCGGCTGAATGGTAGTTTCCATATGGAACTGACAATACTGCAGAAATGTTAATTGGCCCTCCTGCTGGCAATGAGCTGAACAGGCTGGGCAGCGGCTACTTCAGAGAGATGCGGCTGCTTCCTCCAAACAGCCAGAGGGGATCCTCCTAGAATAACCGCGGCAGGAATGGGTAGGGCTGCCCAAATACCTCCTGATTTCTAGAAGGATACAAACACAAATGCCTTTTGAGTTGTCACAGTCACATATGGCAAAGTCCAGAAAGGACTTCAGAAGGCTGAATCCTTTATCTCCCATTTCACCATAAGGAAAACATGACCTTGCTGGAGAAAATCAAACACTGCAAGGGGTAGCAAACTCAGCTCAAAAGGCCGTATTCTGTTCTGCTCCTGTGCTAAGCCCCTGTCTACACTCTGCAAAAAGCACTGGTGCTGCTACACAGGTAGGAAGGAAGCAAGCCTATGCTAGCCCTCGAAGCAATAGCGCAGATGCCCAGGGCTCTGTGTATCAGACAAAAACCACAGGGGCTCAGAGAGACACCCAACCACACTGTCCTCTTCTATAGGACACAGAAGAGGAACCTGAGCAAAGACCCAAGCAATGGCACTATCTTCCACATGCATTTAATTTTAATTCTCACATTCTCACCTGTACATTCGGGATAACTTGCTCAGCACCTGGAAGAGCTCATTTAGCTATCTGTTTCTTAGGTAGGAAGCTCTCATCCTGCAAGACACTGGTCCTCAGCAAGCAAGGAGGAGACTTTACCTTGGCTTCCCACTACCTTACAGAAAGTATGGAAGATACGTGGAAAGCATGCCAACAATAAATAAGACAGTATTAACTTTAGGAATTGAGATTGTGTTTTACTGGGGTAAAACACAAAGGAATTCTTTTTAGAATTTAGAGATACCTTAAGTGTTGCTTGACTTTTTTTTTTCTGGTTACCATAATCACATCAAAAACTGCTGGTTGTTTTGTCAAGTTAGAGGCTATCACAGTATTGCATTAGTTACTACAAGCTCTCACTAATGTAAACCAAATGCAGACAACACACTTGCAACATGCAGCTTCAGAATTACTTCACAGTATGGTTTTCACACCCATTGAATTAATTCTATGGAAGAAAAATAAAGTTTTGGTTGTAGGGCACACTGTGGAGACACTGTAGAAACCACAGGGAATACAGCTTGTCAGGCCTACCCAGCCTCACTGAACCACACTCCTCATGTAGTAACATACGCAGAGCTCATCTGCTACATCTGCACTGGCACATAAACTGGGAGGTTTTACATTGCATTAAGTTCTGCAGTTAGACCTCTACAATTGCACCACCTCTCTCTTCTCATCTGTTTCATGTGTCAAAACACACCAGGGATTTGCTTAAGGCCTGTATTAAAAAAACAAACAACAAAAAAAACCCAAAACAAAACAAAATCTAAACAAAACAAACAAACCCCAGACCTTATGCTTACAATATGCCCACCTGCATGTTTTTGCAAATTACTGATTTACATTTTAGCATCATGTGATCCTTATCAGAAGACCTGTGCTACTTCCTCTTCAGCTGAAGATTTAACTTCCAGCCTTCCAGCTTCCGAAGAAAGGAATAAGCAAATGCTCAGCAATCCCATTATACAGGTTTGAAAGTGATTGGGATAATTTTTTTGCTATCTGACCTGACCTGAACACAGCTAGCTCCAAGCAGAACAAAGAGCATCATAGATTTAATGCAGGCTGCTTATTCCTTTTTTTTTCCTCAACCCCAGTACTTAAGTGAAGCAGAAAATAGAGAATTTCCAGAATTACATTTTCCAGATATATGAAACATCAGCTCAAAGGTCAAGTTCTGGATTGAAGCCATTTCTCCACAAAAACAGAGGGTGTGTGTGTGGGAAATCCAGTCATGGTAACAGAGATGTGGGAAGACAGAAAAAAACCCAAAAAACTCAAAAGCAATGTGCCTAAAAGAGCAACCACACTATTCTGAACAGTTGAGGGTGGAAAATGAATGCTTCTTGTATCAGAATATTAAGGGATACATCTCCTTAGAGTACAATGGTATAGTTTTCTATTTATAGTTTTTGGATTAATTCCACCTAAAAGAAAGATGCATGTACTCATCTTGTTAAATTCTGCAATTATATTTTCAAAACATCACATCTGAAAAAACAGAACTGAAGAACTTGAAATACTTCCTTACTGACTTTTCTCAGTATAGTCTTAATACGGGGGAGAAAGATAGCTATAATAAACTTACAAGAAGTATTTTTAGCTACACGCAAGTGGTAAAACTTCCCAGAAGATAGTGGCTAGAAGTGTGAAAATAAAGTGAAGTGAGTATGTGGCTCTTCTCCTGTGTGATGATAAACAGGAATTTAAAGTTTGGGGTTTTTTTCAGTAATTAGTAGGTATGTAATACTGATCCTAAGATAAAAACCAGGTGAGGCATATCACAAGGAAGCCTCAGACCCCATTCCCACTTCTCCAGCCAATGGCAAAGTGACTCTCCATCTGCCCTGAATGGGCCAGGAGCCCTTGGATGACCTGTCCTAGCAGCAGCAGTACCCGCTGAGGCAAAGGAAGAGGGAGGACAGTCCCTGATGCCAGCTAATCCTTACAAGAGAGCTGAAGCAATAGGTATGTCATGTTGCTGCTCTACTTGAGCATCCCATCCCTGGTATTCCCATATATTTGACAAGATGAGAAACAGTCCACACCAATTTGGGGAAAACTGAAGGACACATGGTGAATGCAAATGTTATCTGGTGTAAACTCTGCCAAGCAGCCCCGGTATCATCGGGCTGCTAACTCCCATGGTAGGTCTAGATGCTCCTCTTAGGAGCCTGTTTCCCTTCAGAGTGAACCAGCACACCCTCAGACAGCCCTAGTTACTTGCTATCCAGACTGAGTGAAGACCCCAGCAGAACAGTCAAACATGGTCAAAGTTCCTCTGGGCTGGTCGTAATTCCTCTCAATCCCCAAGCAACTGCAAGCGTGAGGCTGCTCCAGATCTCAGGCGGCTGGTTCCTCTGCCAGCACTCATCATCCCAAGGGAGGGTCTGACTGCTAACAAGCTGCCTACCCTGCACTACTGGCTGAATGACCCGTCTGCTGATCCTTTTCTGACACCTTTTAGCTGTTCCCTCAGTGTTCCCAGAAAGACAGAGGCGTTTCCCTGCAGCACGCTGGCTGTGTCCCCTGAAGCCTTCATGCCTGTTGGCAGAGGCAGCATATGGGTACAGCTTCATAGAGATGCTGCCCACATAAGTGGGCTTCTAGTCATCTCAGCCTGTGTTTACACAAAGCCATGATGGAAACATTAGCTGAACCATCAATCATGATGGTGACCATTTGTGAGGCTGCACTTTATCACTGCACTGAGCCATAAGAAGAATAACCTTGTTCCTAGGCTTTTAAAACAGTCAGTCCTTACTACTGACACAGAAGGGTCAGGCAAATAGTTTTTCTGGCAAGGCTGATCTGGGTGGTGTGCTGTGGAACTAGGCAGGAAAAGAACAGGAGGGGATGAGGGAGAATTTTGGCAAGAGATGGAGGAGTTCTGCCACAAAGTCAGCACCTGAGCATGTATGTAGCTGCTCCTCAAAGCAGCACACCCTGACACCTCCACCATATCCAATGCTGAAGTAATGACCGGCTGAAGTGCTAACACTGTTAGACATTTCCTCTTCTGCATGAAGCCAGGGAAGAACATCTCCTCCCCATCCCATTCTCCCCCACCCCAATTCAGTCCAGACCACCTAGTCTCCTTGCTAAGTACAAGTCTGTATGAACATTATTTATGTGCTTTTCCCTTTATTATTATCTTTAACCAAATTGTCACTATTAACACGTTATACATCTGAGAGCAGGTTTGGTTTAGTGTACTCCCATCCCAACACTTCTTCTTGCTTAAGGATTTTAACAAGGGACTCTTGATCTACAAATAACAGAACATTTATGCACAAAAAAACCCTAGGAGCAATCTGATCAGTCATGTAATTAAATCTCCCATATGGGACATCCTGGAGCTCACTGTGCTGCCTTTTAAAAGCGACACTCTTTTATGCTGGCACCACTTCAACACCTTTTTTCTAATACAGGAAACAGCATATTGCACTTGTCCAAATGTGTATAAGTCAAACCTGAGGCACAGAGTTTCTTTTTGTGACCCTGCTGGCCTCAGAACCATGGTGGGGAGGTCAAGGACACTTAAATCCAACCAGCAGATTTCTCAGTGTTGCTGCCATTGCAAATGTTTGCAGAAGCTATTAGCTCTGCAGACTTTGTAGAGAAATACAAAGTAGTTAAATTCATTTTTTAGCTGCCTTTGAAGTGTTTGTCTTTATTGCTAGATACCAGCTTGGATAAACAATAACAATTAAACTCCAACACCCTCAGAAGAAACTATTAATGATTAAACACAGTTCCTCTCAGTCAAAATGCCAATTTGTCAACTCTAAAACCATACCCTGTAAACATTCTTTGTACCACTCTTACCCATATCATCACAATTCTGAATACAGTCTAAGCCACCTTCTTTGCTACGAGGAAGTGGGAGCTGCCAATCTGCAGCTGACTTTTATTCCCTATCATGTTTCATTACTCTCTCCATCCCTGGTCACACAGCAAACAGCTGGTTTGCTCCCTGTGTCTTGATCTTTAGAAGTGCTAGGGTGGGGAAAATCAGGCACAAGCCAACATATCTGTCAGCCCAGCTGCTCTTCCTTTGCCAGTTTAACCTCAGATGCTCAGGGGCACTTTCATGTGAAAATACAGGTCTGTGTGCAATTTGTGATGGGATTCAGTTACACTTTAAAAACCACCATGTTCCCTTTCCTATGCAATCAAGAAATAACAATTCCATCGAGCAAGCTGGTGGCACAATAAATCACTACAGTAAAACAGAGTGGAATTACAGTACTATCTTTGTGTAGATATGCAGGCTGTATTTATGCACATTTTGGAATTCCATTTTTCCAATGAATCCATGTTTACAGAAGCAAGGCATGGATAATCAAATTACAAATGAGAAGGCTGCTCCCCTCCCACTAGTTGCACTGGGATGCTGTGCTGGGAGTGTCTCTCATTTGCAGCACACCCCAGAGGTGCAGATGCTCATGGAGGTAGGGTTGGAGACAAGGAAATGTCCTCAAGTTGCATCAGGGGAGGTTTAGATTAGATATTAGGAAGAAATTCTTTACTGAGTGGTGAGGCAGTGGAACAGGCTGCCCAGGGAGGCAGTGGAGTCACCATCCCTAGAGATGTTTAGAAAATCGAGTAGATGTGGCACTTCAGGCTGTGGTCTAGTGGGTAGAGAGATGTTAGGATGAAAGTTAGATTTGATGATCCTAGAAGTCCTTTCCAACCATAATGATTCTATGATTCTCTGTATGAGGGTCAGCAGTGCTTTCCTTTTAGAGCCAGACAGCAGTCCAGGACTGACCAAAGCATGAAGTCAACCTGTGAGGGAAAAGGGCTAAAGAAAAGGACTTGGTGAGGCCTCAGATCGGGAGATGTTGTCTTACTATCAGAGAACCAATGGGAATACACTCAACTCTTCCAGCATATTTTTCCCTTAGGAGAAAACTACTACTCTGTGAGAGCATCATCAACATGGCAGATACATAATTGATCCTTCATTTCCCCCCTTGCTTGTTTCATGCTATATTTGTGGTCCTCACTTTTCTGCTTTCTGTGAATAATGAATGACTGTATTATCTTGGTGCTTAAGAGGGCTGTTCATAGATTAGGCTCTCTTTGTGACAAGAGCTGTACAAACAAATGTGAAACCATAAAGAGGGCTCTTGCTCTAGGGCTAAGTACAAAGCAAAAGAGAACAGCTTGAACAACAGATTTCTAATTTTTCATTGCCACCTGCTCAGCTGTTGCATTTTTAAGTGTTTTTAGCTACCCAAAAATCCATATGATCTTGTTTGACGTACATTCTTTTCTAACACTTCTCATTCAGAGATTGGCATTGAGCAAACAGAGAATCTTTGTCATCTGTAGGCTAAAATAAAATTCCAGCTTGAACTTCTACATGCCAGTTTAAACTGAATTATTTTAGCTGGAGCAGTATGAGCATCCCTTGAGCCAGAAAGCAGCTAACTATAGAAGCAATACCAGACCCTGTCTTCTCCCTGACAATGCATTTCAGCACTATGCTATCACACAGCCTAACAATATTCATTCAGTTACTTGGCTTCAGCACACATCATTAATGAGAGTTTCAAACATCACCAGAGGTTGCCTGTTTGTCTGGCTGGGGAAGATCTTAGCCTACCCATCCATACCAGCACACACCATGCCACTGCCATCTGGGAACACCCTTCCTTTCCCTACTGAGTCAGGTGTAGTCAGGAGTCAGTAGTCATTCTAGCCACATGGTAAGTTTTAATTCTTCCAGTTGTCATTAAAATTGCCCTGATAATATATTGATTTATTTACTTCATACAAAACCCAATACAGAAGTCAAGAATCAACCATTTAGCCTCTTTTAGCCAGACTAGTGCTGACAGAACTCACTCCCACAGCATGGAATGACACCATTTTATTTCATATTTTCTTAAAGACTCTATTTAAACCCCTAAAAAAAATATCCAATATTTCATTAATTTATTATTTTTATTATTCCTTATGATTGCAGATATAAACTAGGCTGCATGACCCTAATTATTTGAATTACTCAAAAGCCAGAATAGAACTGAAAACACCAAAATGGTTCACTTCAAAAATGAAATGTACTTCAGACATTCTCACAATTACCAGGATTTTGTGAATTTTATGATTATTCAGATCCTGTGGTATCTTTGGGAGTGCCATGACCATGCTGATGCAGATGAACTGAACAAAAAAAAGCTGTGTTTAGGTATGTGCTGTGAAGTACCATAGTCAGAACCTGATTTTTCAAAAAGCCCAAATACAACTGGCAAGCCCTTCACCTATTGCTATCAGCTCCTCCTGAGTAATGTACAGCATCAGAGTTCATAAAATTAACCACTGGCTTTATTTAAGCTCAGTGAAGTTTTCTTTTCTAAACTACTACCAAATGTTTTCCTAGAGAGGGAACATGATGTGACAGAGCATTCGCCTGTTTCCAGCATTCCCTGGGAAAGAGAGCTATCCCTTAGGAAAGCCCACAGGAATACAGAAATTCCTGCTAGCAGTTTTTGCCTCTCCTGACTCTTGTGCTCTCATCCTGGGCTTTCTGCAACTGACCAGCAGCTAATGCACCCAATAACAGAGAGGAAAGAGCTATTTAATAACGAAAAATAATAATATTTAATTATTTTAATAAATATAAACCAGCTCTTCCTATTTATGTGGATGAAAGCTCCTTGGTACTGTAACCTCTCTTGAGTCTATGGCCCTACACAGCCTGGCTTTTGGAAAGCAACTTTGCCTCCATATAATATTTTAACAAACCTACCTATTTCACAACTAAATTACCCAGAGCTAAACGTATATTGGCAGAACACTGTCCTTGGTGTGCTTCAGTCAAGCTGCTGAAGAGAATGCAATCTTATTTTATACAAAGTACTTTTTAGGGTATATCTGTATGTTGCTTTTATAAGCAGAAAACTTCCAGCCACAGGGGAGTAATTTATTGGTGAAACTACTGGAATGACAACAACTAAACATAACGTGTTTGTGCAAGGAAAAATTCTCATCAGTAATTTATCTGATATGACTTTAATATAGGTATCTCTGTTTTGGAGAAATTATAGCAATGCTAGAGGAAATGGAATGGCTGTAACCATCAAACTGAAGGATCCCATTGACCTCCAGCTTATGGCACCTACCCCAGGGCAAATCCCTGCTACTGAAGGGGCTGTTAATGTATTCCCAAGTTGAACGTACCTTATTCTACTATCCACAGTTTTCTTGAAAAGTGTGCTATGGAAATATACAGCAAAATAAAACGTAAACCATAATCTAATGCTAAAAACTTCCCCAATTATACATGACTACACATATGTGTACCTCTCAGTGGGACTTCAGCCACAATTCGAGTTAGAAAAAATGTTACTCTAAATATATCAGAAAAAAAACAATATGACAGCAGCATAACTGCATTGAGATATACTAATGGTTGGGCTTCTCAAATTATTTCATAGCAAGCTGTTCAGCCAGAGAAGGCTACTGGAAATCTTCATAAAAGACTTTTTACTTTGCTACCTGTCTCCTTGAAGAGTCACCTCTTGCACCATCTCAGCACTACCCAGACTTCCTCCCTTCTCTCTCAACCCAAACACAACTTTTTTTCTCACCCCTCAAGAAGACATTTTTGTGTTTGTCTCAAAACTTCTGCTACCACTCCATAAAACAAACAAAAAACAAACGGTAGGTATGAAGACTGAATTCTAAATAAATAAACCAAAGAAGACAAAACAAACCTCTTTATATTTGCACGTTTTCCCCGCATTGACATCTAGGCACACAAGTAATCACTTAAACCACAAAGAGCTTAAACTGCCTGGTATTTGTTTGGTTTTAAGAAATGGCTAATTTAATTAGCAGCACTGCATCTGTTCTTCCTTTACTCTCCATCACTCTTATGTGGAATTTACTGCATATAGAGGGGAAAAAAAAAAGTAAACTGAAAGAAAGAACCCTCTGTTCCTATATATACAGAAGGTGCATCAGCTCCTAGGGTTTTCAAAAAGATGGGTCTGTGCCACCAGACACCTCTGTGCTGATGAAGAGACACTGGTACTCAAGTCTGTCCAGGGTGCTTATCTGTGAAATAAGCCCTCAGGGAAAAAAAAAACAGGTTGCCAAATATACTAAAACAGTAGCATTCCCATTTAAGCTGTATTCCTCCACCACAGTAAACCTGACTCATGAAAGATGAACACACACACACACAAATAAAAAAATGAAGACCATCTAATCTTCTGGGGCTGTTTCTTGCAATGTATTTCTTCTGTGGTTGTGGAAAGCCTGAATGCTCTGTAGGGTGAGAAGAGACAGATGTTTCTTCTACAAACAGATCCCTTAAGGACAGTTTGAAAGGTACAAACACAAAAATCCCCAGCCTGACTTTGTTCATTCATGCTCACTCAGCTCCTTGGTCTATGGCATTCAGGTCTGGCATGCTTCATGTGTAGGGAGGTGAGGGGGATGACAATATTTAATTATCATACCAGACCATTCTCAGGACTGATTAATGCTCACAGTAGAGTTCAGAGTTTGGCAACATGAATCCTTCCAGATCATGCCAGGGTGATAATCTGTGACCTGTTTTACATACTAACAAATTTTGCTGCATTTGCACTCAAGCAACTGGGAATGGCTTGCACTTTAGCAGGGCTGAGCTGTGGGAGGGGCAACTTCTGTTGAAGGGAAGGTAAGCATCTGTGGGTGCATTTTCAGCCACTGCAGCTGTTTCCAAACTAGTAACTGCTCTCTATCTGCATTAGATCCACTGTGCAATGCTATACATCAACTTGTATCCAGCTCTTCCTGATAGCTAGAAAAATAACCCCACAAAGCTCAACCCTTTGTTTAATGGTTTAAAAAGTACTGAAAATAAATCACAGAATGTTAGGGGTTGGAAGGGACCTAGAAGATGATCTAGTCCAACCCCCCTGCCAGAGCAGGACCACCTAAACTAAGTCACCCAGGAACACATCCAGATGGGTCTTGAATGTCTCCAGAGGAGACTCCACAACCCCCCTGGGCAGCCTGTTCCAGAGCTCTGATGCTTAGCTTTTGGATGTTTTCTAATGTCCTAGCTCTGTACTCACAAGGGTTTTTTCAATCCTTTATGGACAGCTAGAAGAACACATTCTTTCTTCCTCCTCCTTTCAAAAATACATTATCATAGAGATCCCATACTGACACTAAATATTTTCAAACTAAGCTACAGAGTTTGAGTGAATTAGATGTTTCAGAAGTAAACAGTCTTATTAGGTCTGTCTGAAACATGCCACCCTCATCTTCTCTCCCCTTGCTTCCAATAATGACTGAAAAACTAAATCAGCACAAGGAGCAGTGTGCCAGAGGTGAGCTAGTGTCTAACACAGTAGTTTTTTCAGTTTCAGGTCTCTGTGAATTCCCCCAAACTTTTCCAACAACTTCCTTCTTTCCAACAACTTTCTTCCTCTCTTCAGAGCCATGCTTACACTATAATATAATGCAGTTACATGATGGTATTGTCCAACAAAAGGCTTTAAAAGACAAGCATCACAGTCACTTAGATTCTTCAATGCCCTGTAGTTAATGTGTCTTTCCTATTGGCTCATATTTTTCTACTCTCTAGGACTTTCTCCTCCATCTAGACTGTTTTTCATTTCTGCTTGGTCCTTGTCCAGCTTTATAAGCTGACTTTATCCACTTAGTTGTCCATTTTTTACACATTCACTCCCTTGAACACAGTTCTTTTTAAAGTCTCACTACCAGGCCTTATGTGTTTCTTCCATACTCTATTTCCATATAACAAATAGCAGCAACATTCAGGTAAGGAACAAAACCAGCATCTTCTTCCCAAGAAATCAAAATATGTTGTCTCTGTAGAAGAGTCAAACCAGCCTTCTAAAACTTTTCAATTCAAGACATTAACTACTACACAAAATAGGTATTTAGTATAAATTATTAATACTAATATTTTCCTTCTTCGCATTAATCACTTAAGCAATTCATTGAAGAGGAGAAACATGCACGGTTGTATAACATGTAGGACAAGAAAACTACTACAACCTTCTATCAACATAAAAGAGGCCAAATTAGCAGTGCACTGTAACACCACTTCAAATTTTCAAAACAAGAATATCCTTAGCATCTGTGCCAAAATCAACACTTCCTTCCCCTCAGAAATGCAATAAATCTACAAAACTCCAAGAAACAAACCAGTAATCTTCTGACACATTGAATGAATTTACAGGAAAGGAAATGCACAGCCAGTTTTGAATTATTACCAATGAAATAAATTATAACACATTATATATGTATAATTTAAACATGCCCAATTTCTTGGCAGTGAACTCTCCTTTTTTTTGTCCTCCTTGTAAAGACAGCTAGTATCTAAAAACTGTTTCCCACCAGCTTACAAGAAATTTAAGTGGTTATGCAAGTCAAACTACTTGACTGTATCCCACTAAATCTGTTTCATAATCATGCAGTGCAAGTGTCATTCCTTTGTTGACACATCTAGGATCTGGGGGGGGGGAATGCAGACACTGGCACACAGTGCTGGCATCCCAGCTCCTGTTTTGAGAGGGAAGATCACTGGTGCACCCAACTGCAGCAGGCTGAGAATTGCTGTGGTGTGTTTCTCCAACATGCAATCCACTCCAGCAACAGGCTGTCCTCCAGTGAAGTTTCCTGGGCATTCTCACTCAATTTCATGACAAATGCTATTTTACATAGTTCAGATTGCTACCAAACAGAAGTTGGGATCCAAATAACTTTCTGTTGCCAGCCCAAAGCCAGCCCTTACTCTGCAGTCACACCAGCAGAAGGCAAAGAGAAGAGTCCTGTCTTCCTTCAGCAAAAAACATCAAGTGACATGACAATAATGATAATGTGCATCAAAAAAGTTCTGGGTTGCAAATCCCAGAAATACAATCGGGGTGACAAATCCCAAGTCAATAATTAATTTTCTGAGATGAAGATTCAAGCATTAAAGAAAAATTCTTAAGCCTGGAAAAGAGTCCCTCTGTACTTCTAACTCCTGTCAGTAATGGCTTAAGCTGGAAATGTAAATTATATGATGGCAGTGAAAAAATTTCATTGTCTATCACGGTTAGTCTAATTGTGCAAATTACCTATGTATCTTAAACAGCAGAGACTGTCTGTATTTTTCACAAATTTTTTTTAGGCTATAGACTATGATTTGTTTGCAGAGCACTAGTAGCCCAGGCTGAAAAGCCCAACCAGCATCTAAGGACTCTGGCACCATTCTTGGGACTTTTTCTGGGCAACACACAAAAACATTCAGATCTCCAGAAAATACAAAAAGGATTAACATTGAAATGAGGATGGTCCACCTACATGACTAGGATCTGCTGGTGGTTTGGGCAGCTGCTCAAAGGTGAAGACAAGACATCCTGCAACACTAATAAAAAAAAAAAAAAAACTTTCTCAGAGGTGAGGGATGCAGGCTGCTCTTGGGGAACAGAACTGGTTTTGCTCACACAGTTTAAAATGTCAGGACAGCTACATCACAGTCTGATTGGCAAAACATCACTCTAATTAATGATGAGGCCAAAGCAGGAAGCAGAGAAGAAAAAGGCCACACACCGCTTGCCGTTTACATCTTTTCATATGAAACTTAACTTTCACAAAGCTATCATTGGCATGGGTCTGTATTAATACTCTGATCTGCCAAGTTACAAAGTGTTATTTCAGTTTTATAGTATTTTGTAGAAGACTATTATCCAACATAAACTTAGTCAACCCTTGATCACTACAAAAGCAACAGCAAGTCATGATCTTTACATTTTTTTCTCATTTTACACATATGCCACATGACAGCACACCTTAGACTTCCATACAATGACAAAGCAACCTAGAATTCTTTTCTCCCTAGCTTTTTACCCCACTTACACTGATCATCACATCTGTTCAAGGCAGCAAGAGAGCACAAAGGTAAGACCTTCACTTTTGACAGAGACTTTATTTCCAAGTGCCTGAAAACCAAGTCAGGAACAGAAGACATTGCATTCCTATGCAGCAATTTTATATGAAGACTGCAGGTCCTCAAGTCTTAAATTTCTAATAATGAGGCTTCAGGGCTAATTGAATTGTCTGTACAGATTATTAGTCCAAACTGCTGTGGGGACTGTAATTTTACATGTGTCCCAAAATACACTTGGCAGTCTAAGGGTTATAGAGTTCGCCTAAGAGGGTATATAAATGACTCAAATTGTTTTTTTTTTTTCCCTTGGGGGCATACAATAAAATAAACCCCACCTCACTGTCTGCTTATCTTCCCTGCTGATGGTTTATACTCATATTTTATTTCTCTTCTTTCTTGTTTCACATATTTTCAACATCAATGTTTTTATGAGAATTAATTTACCAGACCTGACTGAAGGCTTCTCTGCAGCACTGGCAAAACTGAATTGTGTCAACTCGGAGGTATGGACAAAACTGATCTGCCTCCTTCCTTGACACACACCTACACCTTTGCTGTTGTCTCAGCAAGAGGACCTAGCAGCTGGTCTTGCTCTTTTCGATCTGCTGGGGACAAAACAGACCAGAGGCAACCCTGCCTGTCACTAGAGATACTGCATCACCACCAGCAAATCACTTCCTCTTCTTTTTTCCTATGTTTAGCACTTGCCCTGGCTAGAACTATTCAAATGAAAATATTTTCCTATCACAAAAAGCACAACAGGAGGAGTCCCCCACGAGTCAACTAAAGGCGGCAATGAACGGACACTTCAGAAGTTATTTCTACATATGGCACTGAATGGCATCTGGTTGGGGTATTTCTGTGGATCAGAAATATTTTTCTAGCCACTTAAAATTTAAATACAACAGGCAAAAATAACTTCTGGAAGCAGGCCATTTGCTGAAGTATTTTTTTCGAATCCATCAGTGATTGACGCAAGGCATTAAGTGCATTCTATGGTGTTTTTTTAATCACTGTCATTATGTTTTAAGCTACAGTGAAAAATAAATCCAAACCTAGCACTGACTCAGATGTATTTTTCACCAATGTTACTGTTTCTTAACTTCTAAAATCTCATAAGCATCCGTGTCCAAAACGAATAAAGGACAACATTAAGTAGGTAAAAACACACAAGAAAGATAAAAATGTCCAAGTCTTTTCTTCTTTTAATAGACAGGACTGTGATGAGGCTCAAACACCAGTGAGAACTTGGAAGCAAATCGGTTTCCTTCTGACTGCAACTTAGTTGATGTTCTGTCTGCTTGTGCACATTTTTTTTCCACTTAAATTGACAGATATTATAAAAAGGACTGGAAAGTGTTTTGAAATCTGTAACAGAAAACACCACCTAAGCACAAGACAGTATTACCCTGGAGCAGTAAGAAAGCCAAGGAGGAGGATCTAGGAAGGAACTGATCTGAGTGGTAGCTGAGATCCAGCGTGGTGGGATCAGCTGTCAGTGGGGCTTAGCACATGGAGCTCAGGAGGAAAGATCTCCCATGAGCTTTTCATCTGGGGGAAGTATCAGGGTGGTCATCTGAGAAGACAATCCTACACAAAACTAGCCAGCCCATGGAGCTCTGCTGCACTGCCCACACTGACCTCCCAGGAGCCACCTCTCGTTCTCCTGCGGCAGACAAGGAAGCTGATGATTAACACTGTGAACAGGTGATTAGTGCCTGCCAACAGTCAGCACAGGAAGTCATCTCAGCCAGCATGCCTGACATGAAAGGTCAAGCACCCTAGAAGCTAAATGAGAATTCTTGGTCATCCCTGAAGCAGTCTCAGTGAGAAGAGGTGAAACACCAAGCTGGGCCCTGTTGTGCACTAGGCCGTTATTTCCATACACACGCGTTCCTATGGTGTGGGTGGTCCTCCTTGTCCTTACAAGATCTCAGCTCTTGGCCATGCCCCCTGGAGAAGGTTCAGATTGCAGCCTCCTCTGCAGTGAATTGCCACTGCAGCTGAGGAGCTCGGTCTGGGCCAACCAGCAGCAACTACTATGGCATCAGATACATCAGATACCTACTTAAACCAAATTCTGGAGCTGTCACAACTGTAGGCCCATCTGACAATACTGGTAGAATGAAGAAAGTTTCCCATGCTCGAGACCCACAAAGAAACTAAAAAAACTCTGAATGCAAATTTAGCAGCAACTGAAAAGAATAGTTCCCTTTACATTGTACTTTTACATTTTCTGTAACTTATTAAAGTGTAAAGAAGGGTAAAGAGTAATACTGCATTGGGAATCCTATTCAAGAGTTCAGCCTCAAAGTGCCCAACCAATTTAAATCTCAGGAAAACTAAGGAAGTGAAGGTTCTCTTCCCAGAATGTCCTTAGTGGCTGTGGACAAGTCATCTAGGGATTCACAGCAAATGGGACTTGACATTTCAACTCATTATCTTTGCTTTTAAACTCAAATTTCAAGTGCACCAATAACTGAAAAGACCAGCTAACAGGTATGCTGTGAGTAGCTCACTGCACCTGTAAATGCTTGGAGTTGCCCTCCTGTAAAGTGCAATGATATAAAAGTTCTTCCATGTTTGAAAATCAGATAAGATGGAAGAGAAAAAATAAAAAAATTTTTAATCTCTTCAGAATTATTATTGTAGGGGCTTGTCTGCACATTCAGATTCATAGTGGACCGAGTCAGGATGAGAATTTAAGTCTATGGCCGAGTATATCCATGTCCAATTCCTCAGAAATAGATAAGCTTGCTTCAGAACAGCAACCTCAGTAAGGCTCACAAGTAGCTACTACTGAAGAACACAATTGGAATAACTTATTTTCCTAGATAAGTCTTGAAATTATTGCACTTGTAACCAATTAGTTTGTTTACTAACACCTAGAGCTTCAGCAACAGGTATTAGTTTTCCATTTTTCAGGATTGAGATAAGGTTGACCAGTTAAGGCAGTTAAAATTCCTCTGCACAGACACAGGTGAAGCTGCTGTTTCCTTGTAAATGAACAGGAAATCCCATAAAGCCAAGAGAAATGAAAAAGCAGTCTGAGAAACAGGCTCACTTCTGACCTACGAGAATCATTTTGCCGAGTGCCAAGGTCAACAAACAACAGGATCCTACCAGGGCCTGCTTTCATCTCATGGGGGAAGCTGGGTGGGAAATAGTTTTCCTGTGCTGTCTAAGTACATTTTCATGTCCTTGCAAAAAAACTTTGGTTCTGTAATAAGATGAAACACAAGCCTGACAATTTGTGTTCTGTTTCCATAAAACATACTCAACCAGAGGCATTCCCACCCATTCCAGAGTAAACAGTCCCAGGGATTATGTACTTGGTGCTGCAGGTCAGCACAGGGATCTAGTCTTCAGCTAGCCCTGCTGAGCATCCTGCCCAGGACAAGAGGTTCCCGAGACCTTTTCTTTGCAGCATATCCTTCCCCTCCACATAACCTCTGCTGTGCTCCACAGAGTCCATGCTGAACTGCCTGATCTCTTCCTAGGAACCCTGGTAGGTCAGATCTGTTTTTCCTCCAAGTTTCACTCGCGTTAAGGCATCGCTATTCAAGAAACAGCAAAATTATTTTACCACACAACTAGATCTGCTTTTATATTCCCAATATGCAGACCACACCTTCACTTGAGGACTTTGCTATTTCACAGTATGGTGCACTACCCAAGATCAAATGCAAACAAAACAAAAAAACCAAACAAAACAAAAAACAAACAAACTAAAAAAGACAACTCTGCTGGCCTTTGATAACCCACCTGGACAAAGTTCTGTGTGACCTGATCCTGCCCAGGCATGAGGATTGGATTAGATCATCTTTTGAGGTCCCTTCCAATCCCTAACATACTGTGATAAGCTATAGATCAGAAAGCAAACATGATAGCCTTTGTGGATGATAGCCAATAACCCCCAAAAGCACTGAACTCCAGCCACTGAAGGGGGAGAGAGCCCTGCCAGAAATGGAAAAATAACAAAAGAAGGAGGAAGATGAACAAAGACAGCACACACTCCTCCTTTTCAACACTATATATACACACACACCCACACCATCTTCCCAGCCACTTTTTGCAATCACTGTTCACATTTGCTAACCATGACAAATAACAAACTTTCATTCATCTAAATGACTGAGAAGCTGGAATTGAGGAGGAGAAGGAGCAAAGAATTGCTGATGTGTGTCCACAAGCATCTAAGTCCCGCTTCACTGCCCATCTACCACTCATAGTTATGGGATACGATCCCTGATCCTCCTGTCTGAAATACTTCCAACACCCACTCACCCACAGCTGATGGCAAACTTTAGCTACAGAGCATTGCTACTAAAGAACATCCAAATGGGGCATGAAAATCTGATTATTTTGCTCTTTATAGACACCCTAATCTGTCTGCTATGAGCATGTATTTGTCCATTTGAGAGGGACTTGGGAGATTCACTGTTAGGCCTCAGTCTTGCACCTAACCCAATGGGAAAGTGCTACCAGGAACTTTGGTTTTAAGTACTTCGGTATACATTTCATTTTCCAAGAGTAAAATCTTTCATTTGAAAAAAAAATAAAAATAAAAATCCATAGGACATTGGTTGGGGTCCATACTTAGCATTGTATCATGCAAATATATTCTCTCTTCTAATGCTCTGACTTCCAGGAAAAATGTTTTATTTCAATTTTCTACATCAAACCACGACTACTGTATCAGTCCACAGGGATGTACTAGCAGTGCCCTCCCCTGTGCCCAGGCAACAGCTCTTCCAAAGCCTGCAGGGGCACAGCAGGGATCAGAGAGCAGGATCCAAGTCCTAGCAGGCTGGCATGACTGGGGGAAAGTAAGAAGGAGCGAACCAGCAAATAACTTACAGCTGCTTTTGTGTGGCTCACTGGGGATCTGAATGCACTATTGATTCCGTAGCACTAAAACAGATTTGTAGCCCCTCTGTGTGCAAGACAGGGATCTCCTTCAACTCTAATCTCTAGCAGCTGTCAAAGACTTAAGTAGCTTGTAGTCGACTGGCGCACCAAAATTAACTAAGATTTTAGGACTACTCACCTAAGGGGCAACCCGTCTGAACCAGAACAGATTGGAAGTCGTGTTCTTGCCCTGATCACAGCTGGATGTATCCTCCCAAGCTTTGCAACATATTAAGCTTTCAGACCTTACCAGTGCATCAGACTAAACAAATGATTGCACCCCTAAGAATCTATGCCACCCGGAAACCTGCCTGCCCCCATGATTCCTTACTGAGGATATTCTGTCCCAACCTTTTCAATGGGGCTGAAAGTGCAGTGGGATTGCTCTTCTGTGAAACTTCCCACAGGCATTCCCTGTGTCTCATCACAAGTGCAGCACTCTTAAAATTGTGATAACTAGAATTTACTTGGCAACATTGAGGAAGTAACTTCCATCATCAAATATCTTTTTTCCCCAATTGAAAATCATGGTTTCAGTTAGGAAAAAAATAAATTAAAAAAAATCGAGGGTGACTTTTATTCTTTTACCTAAAACTAGAAATCCAGCCCAATTGTTGTTAGCTAGCATTCTGCTGAGGGAACCCACAGCTATCGTTACTCAAGATATGGGCCCCATCCCATGCAAAATACCCTCACAAAGGACTCGCGTAAAGAGCTGGGACACATTTCTGTACAGGAAGTATAACAAAAACTTTTAACAGGTCCATCTGTTTCCTTACATCTGTTTCCTGATGCCTACCTTGATATAATTCTAACACACTGGCTGATGGGTGAAACCTTCAACAGTATGGTGAAATTTACTGGAAACAGTCAAATGTCTTTCACACAGTTGTTTGGTAGGAGAAGAAATCACCCAAGATTTTGGGTGGGATGTTATGACTAGCAAATTTTACCACTGGCAGCATAATGGAGCTTTTCTAAAAATCTATTATCTGAAATGCCCAAGAGGAAAAAAAAAAAAAAAAAAAGCGAGGGGAAGTTTGGGGGAAGTTTGTTGCATTCCCACATTAAGAACAGTAAGCAAATTAAGAATAAAATTTAGCTTTCAGAAATAAAGTTTACAACAGGATTTGCTTTTTTTTTTTTTTAAGGGATGCAAAGGAAACAGGCACTGAGGAAAAACACGCAAGTGGTGACATTTTTGCAGGAAACTGGAGTTAATTTAGATTCTACATCCTATTATTGTGGGACGAAACCTGCTCTGTTTTTCAGTAACTAAAACAACTGTAACACAGGAGGGTTATCCAACATGCCTCCAAAAAGTAGTCCCATGTAGCTCCTAGTATCTTCAAAAAAGTTGCAAATAGCTAGAGCAGCTCTACTACGGGCGGGAGAGCAAGTTCCACTCACACGCTATTTATTTATTTTCAATACTCTTGCTTACACATCAAACGTCCTGAAGCCAAAAGCAACCAGATGGGCGGGTTGCTAGCCGCGCTGCTGGGCGAGTTGCCAGAGCTCCTTCCATTCCCCACTTTTTTTTTTTTTCCGCCCCCCTCCGTATCTATTAATTTATTAAAGGAGTAAAAAGGAACCCCAAATCCCCGACAAGGTGCGGGACACCAGAGAGGCCACTCGCTTCCC